>JARFXV010001027.1:67500-107347 GCA_031761425.1 Cosmopolites sordidus | reverse complement strand
GCTACCCTTTCAGTGCTAAGCTTTTGAATTGACTGCAATGTGACTGTCCGGGTTTCACTTCCGTATGTCATAACGGGCAGGACGCACTGATCAAAGAATTTTCTTTTCAGGCCTAGTGGGAATTTGCTCTTAAACACTATATTGAGCCTGCCAGCTACACTTAACACGTCGTTCCACTTCCCGGGCAGTATCACCCTCTTTGAAATCCTTTGCCCAAGATATATCTAGTGATCCACAACCTGTAAATCGCTTCCTAAAATTGAATTTTTTACATTGCCTGCAAATGTGTTAAACATAACCTGACTCTTTTTAGGTTTTATTTTCAAGCCAAATGGTTCTCCCTCCCTTTGCAGCTCTTGTATGTATTTTTGTAACCGCATCTGGGTCTTGTGAGACGATAACGATATTATCTGCGAATCTAAGATTATTAATTGATTCATAATGTTATTTCAAAAGACACATAATTTGAAATAATATAAACAAATGAAAGCAAATTCCCAAAAACATAGGGCCTGCAAAATGGCAAATCGGTTAAATAGTCATTGTCAAGAGTTAGTAGCATCTCTGATGAACTATTTTGAACAAGAACGAGACAATAATCGTCCATTGTTAGAGTAATATGTTAAGTTAGTTGCTAATATTTGGATTTGTTTAGTTTGTCATATTATTTTTAACGTGTTGCAGCAGCCTTAATTATGAGTATGTCATCTGTTAACTGCAACCATAAGGTTGAGTATGCCATAAAAGGTGAAAAACAATGAAGTTTGAATGAAAAATCATCTAGAAAGCGTAATTCTACTAAAAAAGTTACCAATACTGCAGCTTTGGATACAAGTTCTAATCATGACACCATTTATATTAAGTATAAACACTGTAAGTATTCGTACTAAGAATTGCAGAAAAGATTGTTCTTAATCCCATATGTGGCTTATATGTAGGTTGACATTTCACTATATTATAATGTACGTTCACTGTTTAATTCTCATTTTCAGGACAACATGTAACTTTAAATTCCTTACATGAGCAATTAAAAGAAAAACAACTGTTTGATGGATGGCGTATGTTATTGAGCAACATATTGAAAGAAGTAGATTATAAAAGGAAACAAGATGATTCAAGACCAGTGCTTATGGAACCTCCCAATGTTGTCCTAAAACGTATATAATTTTAAGAGGTTATATGAAGGAAAGAAAAATAACTTTGATCGAAAAAAAAAGAATCAAGCTTACAGAAAATGAAATAATGAAATGGTATGACGCAGAGCATATAGTTGACAGAAAATAAGTGATTATATTAATGAAAATATAAGTGCATGCAGATATTTAATTGTTTTTTCTATTTTCTACATATATTACATATTAATAAATGTCATTGGTAATTATATAATCTTTTTTTGTAACATTAAAATATTAAAAATTGTCGATGGTTTTTGAACGAAGCATTTTACATATGCTGAATCTACCTAGAGGTACGAAATCGATGACACTTGCAATACTTTGTATATTACATATTAATAAATGTCATTGGTAATTATATAATCTTTTTTTTTAATAAACATTAAAGTATTAAAAATTGTCGATAGTTTTTGAATGAAGCATTTTACATATGCTGAACGAGGTAATTAACGCATGTCCGTGGTTATCCGGTACTGCGTATTAAGTCGGCATACAGGGCCCTACTTTGTTGCGACAGTATCGAGAATTTGTGACAGTTGATTACGTGTTTTCTTGATCAATCTTTTGCTCATATTTGAATAGGCTTTAACAGAGAGTCGGTACCACGTTTCTTTAGTTTATTTTTATTTTATTTTAGTCCTAGTATTAACGCATCAATTTTAATTTGTCACTTTTCATTCACCTCAGTCCGATACTGGTACCTTGGTTGATTGGCAGTACTCTAACGGAGAGCTACTGAATTACTTCGCAGGCTTTATTTTTCGAAGGAACCATTTTTGGTCTCCTCCCTTCAGATTCTCTTTTCGACCACCTTCGAGGGCAGTCGACTGTGCAGCAATAGGCTTTGACCCAGTGCAAAATTTCCGCTGAATAGAGTTTTGGAGTTTGGGATATTTTGGGAATAGTGCCAAGTTTATATCAGCTTCGCTGGATTTTATTGTTAACGATTATCTAACCTATCGAGGTATATTTTTGGATCCTCTTAGTTAGAGAACCCTCGTGGCCGTACAATTATTTGTCCTCCGACAAATAATTCTTTTTAACCTAGGGGTAAGAATAATTTAACCTCATTAAAATATTTCTCACGATATTAAGAAAATCTCTCTCTAGGTATTTTGGTAGGGTATTGTTTCCATCTTTTCATATTTTTCCTGTCCACGTGGTTGATCCGGATGAATCTTTGGCTTCTTTCCATGCAAGTTTTTGGGTGTCCTCGAAGTCCACGCGACCCACTGGAGCAGACCCACGGAATATTTGAAACCGTAAGGGGTAGACAGACCAAGGTTCCGCCTCACTTGTCCTGTGCGACACTCATTGGGGAGTTTCGTGGATTGACAAAGATAAGTTATCATCCTACTAGTCACATTAGATTAAGTTCATTACTGTTTATTGTCTACAAAACGTCATTACTGAATTGCCTGTATGTTACTAACCTAGATAATTTAACATTGTAACTGAATCCCTTTCATGTTCTTTTGGCTTTCACGATACTGTTTTACATGATGATAATAAATGTCTAAGTACCGAGTAATGGTTTCTTTTGTTGCCTGAGATCTCATGTTTCTCTGAGCATTAATTATTGTATTTTTTCAATGTCAGATATACTCTTCAGTTATGTTTCTTGACACTGCCAGGGAACAGTTATCAGTTTCCGTGTTTCATATCTGCTGAAATAATTTAACTATCTTCCCTTGCTAAAGTTTCAGTAGAGACTTAATGAATCCCTTGTAGGGAACCCAAATTTCATAGTCATACGTTAATATTGCCGTGGTAAACGCTAAACACACATTATACTTGGTTCTTCACTTGGAAACCAACGTGGCGTAATTATGATCCAGTTCTTCCATAAAGTTGTATAAGTAAGCTAATAAATAACAATGACTTAATTCCAAGTTTTATGAATATAAGGCGCAATAAAATGTGCCACTTTCCTTTAATTTATTTTGTGATGGGACGAAATAATCCGCAATACATAAAAATGTATATTTCTAGTCGAATAGTTATCTCACTTATTCTTACGGTTGACCATACCGATCTGTAAACGAGCTCTATCTTGTTATGTCATCAAAATAATTCTCTTCTGATGATCCGTAATTAACCAATAAAAAAAACATTCCAAAGCGCAAAAATACTAATGTAGAAATGTTCACTCAACATTTTTCAGTTGTTTCAATATTAACAATCCACAAATTAGTCAACATTTAATATTGGTTTATTGCCATTATATTGTAGTATGTATACTAATATGCCTATTCATAAACACCTTTTTACTACATTAGTACAATACTAATAACACAAGGTGCGTCTCACGGAAGATAGGACGAAAAACAGGGCAAAAATCATTATTTTTATTCAAAATAGTCTCCTTGCGCGTCAATATGTTTTGCACGGTGAATTAGGTTGACGAATGAATTTTTGAGTTCAGCCAAATGTCCATATAACTTCTTGTGCACAATTCCGTACGAATCGTAGAAACAAATCAACATTGTTTTGATTTTTGACTTCTCGAAACGGCTTTCTTCGAATTTGGCTCACTCGAGTGTTTCCATTCAGCACTTTGACGCTTGGTTTCTGGATCATATTGAAAACACCACATCTCGTCACCAGTAACAATATTGTACTTGAAATTTTCGTTCTTTTTCGACTTTTTAATCAAGTTATTGCAATGTTGGATTCAGAGCAATTTTTGGTCGTCAGTAAATTTGTGTGGAACAAAGCGTGCACAAACCTTCCGAAGTACCAAATGATCGGTCAAAATGATGAATGAATCTTTGAACATGTTCAATTCCATTTCCATGAATCGCAACGAAGATTTTAGCTGATTTTTTATTTTATTCGCTCTTTGTTCGATATTCATTTTTCGACCAATGGTGTAAACACTGACCCTTTAAGCGCGATAACTTAACTTCTAATGATCCGAATGTCATGAAATTTTGTCAGAACGTTAGTGAAGGATACACTTTTCCAACGATTATTCGCCAAAACACGGCGCCACTAGAAATAGCCTTTTTTTTAAATCCTCTTTTCGGTGAGACGTAGCTTTTTTAGTTGTAGAGAGTGTTATTTACTTATTGTTTCACTTTACATAAAAATGAATACATATGCTTATTATGTCCATTTAGACTTGATTAAAAGACATTTCTCTGGAAGAAACGAATTACAATCTAAATAAATGAAATGCACAATATATGTGTGAGTTAACCGTTCAAAGTACTATTACTTGTAAACTAACTCACCATTTAAGTTGACCATTCCTGTTCCTTGCGAAAAAGGAAGTTAATTTGATTATTTCGCGAAACACTAAATATGATGGAGAGTGGAAACTGAAAGAATATATATTTTTGTTGTTTCAAGTATCTAAATATGTAAGTTATTGTAATAGTTTCTGCAATCAGGCAATTTTATGGTTTTAGATATTTCGTCAATGTCACCATGGTAATTCTTCAAATGCTTAATGTCAAATAACATTCAATCTATCTATTTAGCCTGTTTCGTTCATTTTTGAATATGGTCCTCCGCTAGATGTCTCTCTCCTGTCTGTTTATTGCCAATTCTATCCATCGCAGTCCTGCATGCTTATTCTTCACCTCTTCACTTTACAATGGCATTCATCATATGGTGATTTTATTCCACCTTTTATCCAATTGTCTTATGCGTTATGACTTGCAAACGTCCATTTTAGTTTTGGTACCCCCTCTATCACGCCTTTCACTTTAATCTTTTCTCATATCCAGTCTATTCTCATATGCTGGCTCATATCTTTTCTTATATGCTGGCTCTTGTGGGATGTTTGTGATCCGTATGTAAGGACAGGTAAAAGAACGTATTGAATAAAAATCCTTGTGTTCAGGTATTTCCCCATAAATATTTACGTGTTATAATTATAAGTACAATTTAACTCAACAGCAATACATTAAACGTTTGCATCTGGCTTTTATCATGAAGAATCATTCAATAGACGTGTATATAACTAGTTTACAAAATTTAGGGGTGGACGCACAACTATGAATGACAAATTTTATAAAAGTGTAACACATAAAAGTGTTATTTTACAGTATGCTCAATAGTTGCTTAACAGTCATATATGTCAGTCGACGTTAATGTTTCTGTAAAGATGGAAAAAATCGAATATCTAGCCGCAATTCGAAATTCTTGCCTTTGAAAGGCAAAATGCCTACGCAAATTAAAGACGAGACGAATGTTGTTTACGAGGACTCTGCACCATCATTTGTCACCATGATATTTGGGTAGCTGAATTTAAATGTGGTCGTTCTAGTTTGGTTGAAGATGAACGGCTGGAATTAGAACTGATTTTAAATAAATCATCTAGGCATTAGATCAATTCTTCTATTGGAACCTTCGGTGTGAAACACTAAACTCGAAGAGCTTTACCACTAAACACCAAATCACTTTTTTGAACTTCTCGACGCACATTTCGCTAACCATGTTAGCATCACCAGAAGATGATTAAATAATCAAATCATCTCCTGATGATTTATGGATAACGAAACGTGCGTCAAGAAGTTCAAAAAAGTGATTTGGTGTTTAGTGGTAAATCTCTTCGAGTTTAGCATCTAGGCATTAGCCAAAAAGCTTAAAACTTCATGGTTTAGAATGTGTCTGAACAAAGTGCAAGGAAAAGGAATATGGGTGCCATATTAACTTTCAGTTGAAAACAAAATTTAATATGCAGTGCGCTTTTGTCCAGGTTAGGCAGAAATCATTTTTGTCAACAAATTGTTACTGGAGATGAAAAGCGGATTCTATTCGGCAATAAAAAAAAACAATAGTTAACACCAGCATAACCACCTTTGTCCATTTCAAAACCAGATATTTACCTTAAAACGTGTACTGTCAGTATGATGGTATTTTCCAGAAATTAATATATTCACAATGACGTTCTGAGTCTTAATGAAACCGTAAGTGCTGAAATATTATTGTTTCAACTTAACAGAATAAACATAATTTTGATTCCAAAAAACGTCCAAGACTGACTAATCATAAAGCTGTTATTATGCGGCATTACAATGGCTGGCTTTACGAGGTCTTGCACCTCATAGAGTCAGAAATACCAAACCAAAAATCAGAGTTAGATTGGAAAGTATCTTACCGTATTGTCCTGATGCCTGATGTAATTGTACTGGTACTTGATGTATTGTCCTGATGTACCATGTGATATTACCATATTTTTTCTTTTTTTTTTGGGTTTTTTGCCACGATCTAAAACCCAAAAAGATATCATATATATATATATATATATATATATATATATATATATATATATATATATATATATATATATATATATATATATATGATATTTTTTTGAGTTTTAGATCGTGGCGAAAAAAACCAAAAAAAAAGGAAAAATATATGAACACACTATAATCATTCAAACATTACTGTGATATAACCATATTCTCAGACCTTATCTTATATCTTATTTCAATATCATCATATTGGAAAGGAATATAAAATAGAAAAAAGGGAAATAGAATAGAAAGTTTCTCAGAGAGATGGACGAAAATTGTCTATAATGACGGGGTTTATATTGTAGGCTAAAACTGCCTTAACTACTAAGGGCCAATTCAATGTAAGAATATACGAAGTATAGCTTATACCTGGTATATTCTTACATTGTAGAACCTACCCTAAATAAAATATAATTCTGATTCTAAAAACCTAACAGTGACGTAATGTTGATGTAAATTACTTTTAAAAAATCCAAGTGAAATATTCCTCTTTGCTGTCTGATTTTATATAGTTAAAATTAGACCTAATTAAAATTTCTCAGACTACTAAATGGTGATCAGATAAGTGTTCATCATCCAGTTCTTCATGGCTTTTGCAGTTTACACGAATAAAAACAAAACTTGGATTTATCAGTGTATCTAAGTGGTTAATAATACGGTTAAGTTCGTTAATTAATCCTTGATACTATCACACTTATCATCTCCTTAATATTATTATTACTATTATATAAATTAACATTTATATCTCCAATGAACATAATAAAATCATAAGAGGGAAAAAGAAAAGATATTAATTATATTATCCAAATAACTACCCACTCCCTTTCTATTATTGAATGTTTATATAATTGTTATTATATTTATTAATGTTAATTATATATGTAAGAAGATTGTTAAAATTGTTGTAGTAGACCCAAATGTAATTTGTAGTTACAGTTGTTCAACAGTCATACTTTTTATTAGTTTATAGAGTTTTTCAATAATAGTGTTAGAACTCTGAAATGCAATAGCGGCAACAGTGTTACTGAAAATGTTACTTATAGAGTGCTGTATATTGTTCAATTCATTTCATCATCGTCGAATATTTGTAAATTGGGCTCTAGAGAAACTGAAAAGTGACCCTCACTTTGGGTAAACAGTATTTTCCGACAAAGCGCAATACTTACTTAATGGGTTTGTGAACAAACATAATTGCAGGATTTGGGCCGATCAACATCCTTAAGTGATTGAGATTAGCTCTCCCTCCTCACAAAGTTACTTTTTGGTGCGATTTTTGACCTGACGGAATGATAGGATCTTATTATTTTGAAAACGATGATGGAAATTGCATTAGCGTTAATGGGGAACGCTACAGGAATATACTAATATAATATATTTGGTCTGAAATGATAAATATGCATATAAATAACTTTTTCTTTTAACAAGACTTGTCACACATCTCGCAAGACAATCGATTTATTGTAGAAAAGCTTCCTGGACGCGTTATATCGCGAAGTGGTAATGGACTAGCCACCAAGATTATGCGATCTTAAACCCTTGGATTATTTTTTGTAGGGCTATGTCAAATATTTAGTTGACAAAAATAAACCCCGAAAAATTCTTAATCTTGAACGAAACATTTAGGGCACTATTGAAAATATACTACTCGATATGTGTAAAAGAGTAATCGAAAGAGTTGACTCTCCAGAATTCATTCCACCAGACCAAGCCGAGGGGGACATTTGAACGACATTTTTTTAAAGGTAACGGCATTATTGTCCTTCAAGATAGACTAAAAATTATCAGATTGTCACTTGTAATCATTGTGCCTCATTTTAAAGTTCTGACAATCTTATTGGACAACCCTTTAGAAGCTGGGACTTAACTTCCGAGCGCAACAAAAGATGCTTGTACTTTACTAGTACAAGATATTTAGATACGTCACCCATATCTAATTTAAAACAGACCAACCACCAACATAATACTACATGACACAAATGCAAAATGTATTCCCTCTTTGTCCAGACGAGCATTCATCAAGCTAAGACAATCACCCAAACGGCTACTCTAGCTGTTTTAATTTTCGATTCTCATATGGAGGGATAATCATACAGCATATTCAGTATATCCAGCTATTCAAACAATTAATATCCAAATACTAATTCACATATTCTTTCTGTAACGCTTGCATTCAAAATTGGTGTAATTGTAACTTTTCAATTTAATACTGATAGATGTTGTTGACAATATTTATTACCATATGTTGTCATGCATAAATATAAAATACAGTTTTGTTTTTAATTTAAAAAGTTTACTCGAAATTTCAGTTCAAATCCGATTTAGAAAATAAAAACGAATCCCTCGGATATCTTTTGTGTGAATTTACTTTAAAATATTACAAACATATTTGTTATATTTTGCATTTTAGATTATTTACAACAATATTCATCTAAATAATCATGAAACAAATAGACTGAACAATCACAAAACCATCATAAAAATGCTCTTCCCAGTAGGAAAAAGCTAACGATTTAAAACTGTGGCTATGCAATTTTATAATATATTGCTTCAATTATATGCGCCTGGCTATTGCTTAAATTGTGTACATTACAATCTGTGTATTAGGCTATGAACTATACAAAATGCAGTAAGCTTCAGAGCAATACAAACGCTTCAAAAAGAGATGTGTGGGGATATTATCATGAAACAAAATGAATGAATAATTATATAAATACAATAATTCAAAAGAATTACTGAATATCTTTGTGTTGTATTATTTATGCCGGTAAAACTAAATACTTATTTAACATGTCTTTAGAGAATATATTTATTCAATATTCAGCGCGAATCACTAACTCAATTCTCTCTCTAAAGCACACGCACGATATATCGGAATGTCTTATCGGTGATCCTCTCAAAACACTTCCTACTTAATAGACTAAAACGGATCCAGATCGGTACTATCAGGAAGTGAAAACTCTTTGGGTTAAAACATATCCACGTAATCCGACACCAAGTAAAAATATAGAATTAATATAAAGGCCAAACAGAAATAAAAAAAAATCCATTTGCATTTTAAAGAATGATTTTTTAGTGTGCCCGAACTTACTTAACGAATAGGGGTCGCTGTCAACCGACCGCTGCTGTTGCGGGCAGTGTTGATAAAGATATAAATTTATCAATTTGTCGCCGTTTGCAGGAAGTTGGGATTTGTTATTCGACTACCTGGAAATTTTTGCATTATGATCTTGCCTTACAAGATACAGCTTGTCCTAGAACTCAACAAAACTACCGCATTTGTAGTGAAAATAATCAACCAGCAATTACCAATATATCCAGAAAAATGCACAGTATGGTCCGAATTGTAGACAGGTGGTATCATGGGCCTTATTACTTTAACAATTAAGCTGAAAAGCACGTTACCGCTATTGGGGATCATTACAGAACGATGATCAATGATTATTTAATTCCGAATTTGAATGGTATTGATCTAGAAGAGATGTGGTTTCACCAGAACGGCTCCACATGTCATACAACAAACGCAACAATCGATTTATTCAGTGAACAATTCTGTGAGAAAATTATTTCGAGGAACGGGTCTGTTAATTGGCCATCAAGATAATGTGATAATTATATTATTATTTTATTTGTTATATTATTTTCTTTGGGGTTATGTCAAATCTTTCTTCTATGCCGATAAACCAGCAACTATTGACGCTTTGGAAACCAACACAACTCGGACAATGCAGACATAAGGCCCTAGTTGCTTGAAAAAGTGGTTGAAAATTGGATTGATAGAATACGCTTTGTCAGAAATAGCTATTGTCATTGAATGTTATGTCACATAAAATAAATTGTTTCAAAGCATTTTTATGAATTTAAAGTTCGAACGCACTAAAAATCATTTTATATACAAACCAACGAATAACGAATAGGTTCACTACAGTTACTAAAACACTGTAACTAATTAGATGATGTGTCATATGTGTTTTTGCGACAAGGTATCCCAGTAGTGTTTTATACATGCTTCAAGTTTGTCTAAAATGGCTGGCAGTGGAGGCAATCGCTCAAGCATTCAACAAGAGCACTCTTTGAAGAGCCGTATATAAGTCTTGGTGAAAGATGAAATTCAAAAGAGTTTAATAATAGGCTGCAAAGTAAAACTGCATTTAAACTTCTTTCGATCACTATTAGAAATGACCTGCTCCCCTACGTGTAGCGTCTCATACCATAATCTCTAAAGTGATATCTGTATCATATTCTAATGTGAAAGATAAATTTCGCCTTACACCCCGAAAACGTTTGATTCTTGTACATCCATCATGACCATCTTAACAATATCCAAACCCATTATTAAATCAAACAGATTTATATTCCAGTTCCCGTTCAATTTTAGCTCGGCACAGTTCTAAGTGATGCATCTTGAGGTGCTCTGTAAGAGCAACAGCCCAACAAGGACCACAAACATGCTTCCTCATCGTTATTAAATATTGATTAAGAGTCATTTTCGAGACTGTCCTGCCTGCAGCTATAACAAAACTTGCTTTATACACTTGTCTGATATTTTCATGTCGAATACGTACAGCAAGAGGTACCGTTCGTCTCACCTTTGGATAATTCTAAAATGATTGGAAGTTTGTACTCCTGCATAACTCTGGTCCTTAAACCATCTAATTCATCTCATTATAAGAGTGGAAGCAGCAATATCCAGTCATCAGAGTGAAACTAAAACTTCAACCTGCTTTTTTCACCTACTTCTTCGTGGTATTTTCGCACTTTTAGAGTACTGCACTACATGAATACTGCTTGGTTTAGTAATATACAAACATGCCTCACTACATAAGAGCAACAATTTTTAAACTGTTTGTCACTGTTGTTTTCCAATTGCAATACTGAAACAAAAAGGTGTGCATTCATTTTTGGGTTTAAGATTAAATGGGGGTTGGTTAATATGGGATAAATTATAGAGAGATATGTAGATGATATTGTAGAGAGAGTATATTTTCAATATGATTTAAATATGTATACCGGCTATTGCATCTTTTATTGTTCCCCAGATATATCAGTTAATCTAATATTTAAACCAAATTTAATATTTAAAAAATCTGAAATTTCTAATTAGCAACTTATTTTACTAACAAATTATAAAATTATTAAGCTAATCAATTGAATTAATCATTTTAACAATTGTCAATGCGGTATGAGTTCAGGTCACGAAAACATCCATCAAGATTGTCTTAATAGCCCATTCCATTACTGGTTATAATATGTGGCACAGTGTATCCACAATTGCACTTATGATAATTGTTTATATTAATGCAGTTTGACCCAATTTACTATAATATAATTTATATCATGAGGAGGGTTACAATAACTTCAGTGTATTAAAGTGTTAAGACGATATTCCCATAGAAACGAACTGAATTATATTGATATAAATTAAATTACGTATTTTTACAATAACATTTAATTATTTTTAGATCTTTGACACATGTTTATATATTTTAATTTATAATATTACTATTTATTAACTAAGCTTTTAGTTAAGCTTAACACTATTCACTGAGTTACTTACCTTAAAAAAATATATACCTGGAGAATATTTCTCGAAATATACGAGGTTATTTTCGACTACTTCAACCTGACGTTTGAGTCAGTAACTCTATTCCTCTTCGGTACCACGATGAGTATTTGGACGCGAAAAACTCGATGCAGCCAGTTTTCCGCTTCAATTCGTTATTTTTTGAGATTATCAGATTTGAAGTGTCTGCTCTTGCCTTGTCTTGCTAGGGGAGGACATTTTTTCGGTTGACCACAGCTAGATATTTTTCAGCCGGAACAGCCTGTACTCTCTCAAGTTCAGTGCAGTACAGTTGTGCATTTTCACTCTACCATCAGGAATCAACTTAAAGTGAATTGTCGCTTCAAAATTTGATAAAACACACATTTGAATTTCTCGCCTTGGCGCCGGGAGAGCAAGGTATAAGGGCATAATCCACTACTTTACGCTATTAGGATTGTTGAAATAAACCTACTTTTCATCGCAGATAAGAATCCACTCGATGAATCTAAAACTGAGGAATTTTTCATACTTCAAGACGACGTGTGGTTTGGTGCAGCGACAGTTTATGGCGATGTTTTTACAGCTCTTTGGCGCCATTCCTATGTCTTGCAAATGCCCGTTACCGGTAGTATTAGTTATAGGATTGCTATAATGTTATAGGATGCTAGTTAGGATGCTGTTATAGGATCTGCAGCCACAGCTGCTCTTAAAACGTCGGCATAGTCGGCAAATCTCACGAGAAGCGTCAGTCGCTTTTCCAACCCTTTTTTTTAAATATTGTCTTAAAATTGTCCTAATTTCGCGACTTATTCCAGTCATTTTAACGTTTGTGTTAAAATTCGTCGACTGAATATTTCGCAGTGGAATCACTTTAATACTGAAGAAGAAACGTTTATTTGTCGGACCAAAAATTTGAATTCGGATTAAACCTCTCGGGCGTGAAATATAATCCGTTATTCATAAACAGAGGAAAAAACGAAAATACTTACAACTCAAGTAAATCGTTTCGAATATAATGTTGGTTTTTCTAGATGGCTTTAGTTAAATGCTTGTAATGAATACTACTTATGCTATGGTATATCTAACATTTTGACATCGAGTATAAATTACCATTGCTTTATCATTATCGTCTACTTAAATAACATTTCTGAGATAGCCAAATTAAATAGAAGAAATTGTTTGAAAAAAGTTCAACCAAATGCAAAATTATATGGAAACTAAACCAGAATATTGTGAAAGATATTAAAACCACTTGTGCCGATTAATGTTTAATATAATAATAAAGTCACTCCAGTATACCTCGCCTAAGGTACTGGACGGGTCACGGGTGGTGGATAGTGAAAGTTCCATTAGATATTAATGGACAGCTGCGAATATCCCAAAATAAGCAGCCCCGAACCAAGGCAAAAAGAAAGCTAAATCCACTTAGCGTCTAACTTGTATCAAGCGGCTGAGTGGTCAGCGTCTGTTCACCAGTGGTGCGGCTGATATTTAAATTCTGGAACTAACCCCTCCAGTCTTAACCTCTGAACCGTCATGGTTCAAACCTTTAATTCAAAGTACAAGATGAAGCGTTCTAGTAATTACAAAATTACCTCAGGAGGTAGACAATCCTCTGCCAGCTTTGCTGGTACAACCGGACTTTCGGATTCTGGGGCGTCCGGGCTTAAACGCAAAATCTTTCAGAGGGAGTCGGAGACCTCTGGCCAACGTCTGAAACCGAAAATAAAAACTTTCTTTGGAACGGTAAATATCAATTCTCTCCTGCGTCCAGGAAAACTACACGAATTGGGGCGAACATTAAATCAGCAAAACATCCAAATTTTAGCTTTGCAAGAAACCAGATTGATAGATGATAACACCTTGGAATTCGGCAACTACAGACTTTTTAAAAGTAAAACGGACAAAAGAATACTCAAAAATACACCACATCTCGGTGTTGCTTTCGCTGTCTCAAGAAACATTCTTGGTTCTATAACAAATGTCTAGCCAGTAAATAATCGACTTATGACACTATCCCTCAAGTGTGCTAACAAAAACTATACATTAATCAATGTACACCACCCAGTTAACGAAGAAAATAAATCTAATCCTGAAAAAGTAAATAAGTCCTGGGAAATTCTGGAAAAGACTATCTCTAAAATTCCCTCTAACCATGTAAAAATCCTATTGGGTGATTTCAACGCCCAACTAGGGAAAGAAAAAAAGTACAGGAAAACAGTCGGCAGTTTTCCCGCTCACAAATGGACTAACCATAATGGTAGAAGATTGGTTGAACTATGTTCGCAGTTTAATCTAAAAATAATGTCAACCCATTTTAAGAAGAAAATAACAAAACAAAAGACCTGGAGGTGCCCAAACACGTACATGGGTGAATTTCAAATTGACCATGTTGCCATTTCGTACCCCAATTATAAAGAGATTTTGAATGTTCAAGTCAGGAAAGGAGCAAATATAGACACGGATCACTACTTGACTAGAATCAAACTTAGCTTAAAACCTCGAAAACTTATTCAAAAGGGGCTGCTAATACCAAAGTTTGACCCAACGAAAATAAAACCAGCCCTAACAGAAGAGCTTGATAAACAAACAGCACAGAACTGGCAAGAATTAAAACAAAAAAATATTAAAACAGCCTTAAAGTTGGTCCCTTTACAAAAACGTAGAAAACATCCGTGGTGGGATGAACTTTGCAAGCAAGCAGTATTAAGCCGAAGTAAAGCATTCATAGATTGGAACAGTCAAAAAATAGCAATAAACTATAACATCTTTTTGGAAGTAAGAAAAGAAACATCGAAGCTAATTAGACAAACTAAAAGAAAATATGAAAACAATCAACTTAATGAAATAGAAAAAGATTTCCAAAAAAATAACACCCGAAACTTTTACAAAACATTTAAAACTAAATTAACAGGCTATCAACCCCAAAGTCTTTGCTTTCAAAAGGAAAACGGACAACTAGCTCTAAATAACCAAGAGAATTGCAAAAAACTTGCGAAATGTTTTGAACAAATACTAAACTGTCCTGAGCCTTTAAACAAATTACCAACACTAAACCCTAAACGAACAAACACAGATTCATTACCACCGAATGAAGATGAAATAATTACGCAAATCAAGCGGCTTAAAAATAACAAAGCTTCTGGTGAAGATGGAATCACTGCTGAACTTTTGAAATCCGCTGGTCCAGGTACAATCAAAGAAATAACCAAAATTCTACAAGAAGTTTGGCGAACCGAACGGATTCCGGAAGACTGGAAAGATGCTCTAATCCATCCACTACATAAGAAAGGAGATAGAACGGATGTAAACAACTATAGAGGAATATCTCTTCTCCCAGTTTGTTACAAGATTCTATCTCAATGTCTACTAAACAGAGCACAGGGACAGTTAGAACCGAACATTGGTGAATATCAGGCAGGTTTTCGACCGGGCAGATCCTGCCCTGAACAGATCCTGAATCTAAAGTTGATTCTAAGACATCAAAAACTGTACAATAAAAATCTCGTCTGTACATTTGTGGATTTCAAAAAAGCATATGATTCTATTGACCGCGAATCTTTATTCCGAATCTTGAAAGAACAAGGACTAGATCTGAAAACGCTGGCAATTATTAAAGCAACGTTAACTAACACGAGGTCAAAAGTTAAATTCATGGGTGACATCTCAGAACCCTTCGAAATTAAAACTGGTGTGAGACAAGGGGATGGACTCTCGCCACTCTTATTTAACTGTGTTCTAGAAAAAGTAATACAGGAGTGGCGTGAAAAAAAGTCGGCACTGAATATTGACCAGCCCATTAAACTGGGGAGAACAATTGATTGTTTGGCATTTGCTGATGATCTAGCAATTTTAGCTCAAGATGTATTAACGGCTCAAAAACAGATTGAAATCCTAAAAGAAACAGCAGAAAAGGTAGGACTCCAAATATCCTTTGAAAAGACACAATACATGACCTGCAACAGACTAAGAACACCATTTCTAAAAACAAAATATGGTAACATCAGACGAGTCTCTCAATTCAAATATTTGGGTGAAATAATCATGGAAAATGGGTTGGAAAAAGCGGCCAATAAGGGTAGATGTCAAAAAATGGAAACGGCATTGAGACTTACACAAAATATTTACAACAAAAAATGCCTATCTAAAAACACAAAACTGAGACATTACAACACGGTTATTAAGCCAGAATGTCTATATGCTGCAGAAACGCTCATTTTGAATAGAAAGAGGGACATCGAGGACATTGAAAAGAAGGAAAGAAAAATCATAAGAAAAATCCTAGGCCCCAAACAAATAAATAGCACAACATATCGACTTCGAGAAAACCAAGAAATCAAACTATACAAAGATATACATAGCGATATGAGAAAAAGAAGACTTAAGTTTTATGGACACATCAAACGCATGAATCCGAGTAGGCTAACTAGACAAATAGTCGAATTTTATGAAAATAGGAGTAGAGCTAAAGTAGAAATAATTAAATGGATTGCGGCAATTAAAGAGGACCTAAGATCAGCAAATATTACACAAAGTGAAATTCAGGATAGAGGTTGTTTCAGACACAAGGTTAACGTTTGGAAGGTTGGCCAGAGAGAAAAATGTAGGAAGACTGGAACAACTTGGTCTGACGAAAGGAAAACAACTCATAGCGAAAGAATGAAATTAGTATGGGCTCAAAGGAAGGCTAACCACAACAAACGCCTCTAATTGTACTTCGCGTGGTCCACCAGGGCCCATACGTGAATAATAATAATAAATAAAGTCACTTGTATTAATATGTTTCTTCTTGTTGTTTGCACACACTTACAGAAATTTACACACAACGCACGGTCTGGTCACAAGAAACGCTCCATACGTGCGTCCCCCGCCTTTCACAGTTGTTGCGTTTGAACAGTGAGCCGATGAAATATAAACTTTCTTATGGAACACATTGCATAAACAACGTGATGTATGCATTGAGTTTTTTTTGTCAATATCACTCGAACGAAGTTACAGTGTTAGCGAAACACGTCAAATATAAATATAATAAAGTGGAAATTAGAAAAGAAAGTTATTTCATTAAATACTGACTTTTTCTTCCAAAAGATGTACAAATATGTTTCCGCCGTTTGACAAAAGATAGTCGCACCAGAAAGTTGTGTTGAAATTATCAAATGTAAAACGTAATATCGTACGTTTGGTCATCTGGTAACAACATAACCTTAAAGTATTAGTGACTCCGTATCAGTATCACATAATTTTTTTCGTGCGAAAATGTTAAATTTTGTACCGAATAAGCGTCATTTGAAGAATTTGAAGAAATCTGCTACTGAGGGGTTTCGATTGCTTGTACAAGCATATGGTGCGGCTGCTCTAAGTGAGAAAAGTTGTCATGAGTGGTTTCAAATGTTTAAAAACGGCGAGTTTGACGTTGAAGACAAAGGACGTAGTGGAGGGCCGAAAGTGTACGAAGACACGAAACTGGAAGTATTATTGGAGGAAGATTCATCCCAAACGCAAAATGAACTTGCATTTGCATTAGAAGTGACTCAACAAGCAATTTCGCATAGTTTTAAATCGTTGGGAATGATTCAAAAACAAGGAAATTGAGTTCCATATGAACTGAAGCCGAGAGACGTTGAATGCCGATTTTGCATGAGTGAAATGCGGCTTGCCAGGCATAAAAAAAAGAATTCTTTGCATCGTATAGTCACTGGTGATGAAAAATGGATCCACTACGATAACCCAAAGAAGAGAAAATCATGGGGACCACCTGGCCATGTTTCAACAGTCAAACAGTCAAACCGAATATTCAGACAGTCCGACAATCAGACACGACAAAATTATTCTCCTAGATTATAATGCTCGTGCGCATGTTGCGGCGCCGATCAAAACCTATTTGGAAACACTTAATTGGGAAGTCCTATTTCACCCGCCGTATTCACCAGGCATTGTCCCTTTCGATGATCACTTGTTCCGGTCGATGGCAAGGTTGGTCTAAGCAACGCTTTACATCATATCAACGTACCAATAATTGGGTCGATTCATAGATAGCCTCAAAAGATAAAGAGTTCTTCCGACGTGGTATCCTAATGCTGCCAGAAAGATGGGAAAAAGTAGTGGCTAGTGATGGACAATACTTTGAATAAAACGTAATGTGCCGTTCTTTTATAATAAATTCCTAATTTTTGATAGAAAAACGGTGGAAACTTATTGAATAACTTGATGATGAAGCTTAGAATGACTAAATCATCATCTTTTTTAATTATTATATATTTACTTAAAACATGTTTATCACATAATCATCATCACAAAAACCATTTACTATGACTACCAACTGGATTAGTTTTTATAGTGTTTCTTTCCATTTATTGTTCAATTAAGTACGTATGATAAATATCACCAAATTTCGAGCTGAAAACCTAACTTTTGTGCTAACATAATTTCTTCGTATGGTTTTGCTGACATCCCTAGAATGGCTTAATATCTCTGAAAGAAGCCACCATCAGCAAATCCATCTTTGATGATAAATAAAGCTATACAGTATCTGATTATGATTAAATCAAAGAAACAAAATACATGAAACTGAAACAATGTATTTTATGAAGTATAAAAGATCTGTTTTTGTTTAGAATCCCCCTCCTGCACGTGGACGGATTTACAAGACAAAAAAGAGCGCTTTTTTACAGATACGTTGCGGTTCAGAGACCCAGATGAAATTGGATGAAATATTGCGTTTTTAAAGAAAAAACAAACGCTGGGAATGCGCGGATGCTACGGTGATGTATAGGGAAGAGATTGCGGATCGGAAAGGGACAACTTTATCGGCAGATATTTATATGTTTCCATGTCTAAGGGTTTGTCCCTTATTTTGCCCGCGTGACAAAAATGTTATTTCGAATATGTTTATATCGAAACCCAATACTTTTCTAGTGAAATATTGTATTGACAAACTGGTGCGGTTTTTTAGAATTTAATGAAATAAAGGGTTGTGCTTCAAAATGAGGCACAATTATAACTATATGTGAGAATCCGGTAATTTTGATTCTATCCAACAAATAATGCCATTATGAACTTGAAAGTAATGACGTTCAAATGTCCCCCTCGGCTTCGAACGGTGGAATGCATTCTAAAAATCCAATTTTCGATTACTCTTTCCTATATGGTATATTTTCGATGATGGACTGAATATTTAGTTTAAGGTTCAAGCATTGTGCAAGTTTTATTTCTGTAAATTAGAGATTTAACATAACCTCAGAAACATAATCCAAGAACGTGAGTTCACATGATCAGGGTGGCCACTTGACATTACCACTTCGCGAAATAACGCATTCAAGAACTTTTCTTGCAATAAATCGATTGCCTGGCGTTTATATTTATTAGTTCAGACCAAAGATATTCTGTTAGCATATTCCTATAGCGTCCAGCATTACCGATAACAAGATTTCCATCACCGTCTTAAAAAATAATGTTCTATCACTCCTTCAAAACCGCACCAAGCAGTGTCTCTCTGAGGAGCAAGAGCGCGGACCAAATTCTGCAGTTATGTTTGTTTACAAAACCATTAAACTAAAGTGCGTGTATCTTTCCATGGTGAAAGCCACGATATATTGAACACAGCAATATACGAGTTATACACTGCAGTCTACCCGTTACATTTCAAACCGTGTTGGAACCAAGGGGCGTTCCGAGCTTTTAGCCTGGGGGAAGGGGTAGGTAAATCAGGAATTTCCTATAAGTAAATAATGCAACATAAATAGAAATGTGCATTTATTAGGTTAAGTACTTAAGTAATGAAGTATTTATTGCTGATATCAGCCAGGTTTTTACGCGTTTGAGAGTACTAAATGACTTTTCAATGATAGCTGTAATTTAAGGCATTGCCAATAAAATATGTAGGACGTTTGCTTCTTTAATGTTCTCCAAAGTTTCGAGATTCTCCTCCTTGTTTGTCCAAAAAATTCCCCACAGCTCGGCTTTTGACGCAATCCCCTTTAATTCATAAAATTTGGAGACTTTTTCCATACGAATTTTTAAATCTGGAGCTGTAATTTTTGCTCTCTGAGCAGAGTGTAACTACGATAGAGCAAACGCAGGCGATTGATCTTTAATAAACCTCGCTTCCAACGAGGAAAATAATGAATCTAAATGGGACACGTATAGCGAGCGGCGAAAATACTGGCTTAATGAAGCAGTTGGATGATTTGTCCTGTAGTAGTGGCAACCTGCAGCCCGTGAAAGACGCAGCTCTGAGTTCAAATCTTCAACTATTTCATTAGCTGACTTTAATGGTTCCTCACTGCGTTCTTCGGCAAAACGTCTGTGTTCTGCAAATGCAGTATTGTCTGGATGTACTCTGCATACTTGATTACGTCCAGGGTTTTAGACTGTAATATGTTCGCGACTGGTTCAAGCATGGAATTGTACTTGTCTATAATATATAAAGCCAATATAAATATGGTTTGTTCAACTGCAGATAACAATTGAAAAGCCACTTTTCTTGTCTCGGAATTCGCTTTTTAAGAAAGCTTTTTAGAACCTTTCACAATTTCAATGAAATGCTTCTTAAACAAAGAAATACTTTTATATTTTTCGGACCACTTTTTTTCACACAGCCGTGGGATTTTTGGTGGATATTTTCGACACAAAACTGATTCCTTAAAAAATAAATCATATCTTTGACAGTTCCGATGCAGTTGCGGATCTCAGGAACATTGTTTAAGTCGTTTACAACAAGGTTTAGTTTGTGGTAGGCGCAGTGAAAATATAAACCATTCTTATATGTTTCTCTCAATATTTTTCGTACACCACCATCCTTTCCGCCATCGTAGCACATTCGTCGTAGCCCTCTCCCACGCATTTGTTAACATTAGTATTCAATGTAATAATGAATCTATTAATTTCATCAGCTATAGTTCGGGCACCCATTTTTTCTAACTCAACAAAACCCATATATTTTCCCCATACATTTTTTCCTTATAGTTGTAAAATCTGATACATTCTTTCCCGATATATCAGCTGATTTATCAGCCAAAATACTGTAGGCACTTGCAACTTTAACATTGTCGACTAAATTTTCTCTGATTAGGACTCCACATATACTTAAAATCTCATTTTGTATTTTTGGAGACATGTACCGGGCATTTTTACATCATTTTCCTAAATATTTCTTCAAACTTTCATCACCAAAAATCAATTTTTAATTTAAAAATCTCAGTGATTTTTTTCTTTTGCTCGCAATGGCAAATCATGTGTTACCCAAAAAACAATAGTATTGATAATAGGTCTTAATGCATTTTTATTATCTTCTATGCTTTTTCCGTGGCCTGTTTGCATAGCAACTAGTATACTTACATTTAGGTTGTTAGAAGTTTTGGCAGACGCACTCGACTCTTTGTGCTATTGACTACCTGCATGGGCTTTACAATAAGTTTGTATATCCTTATACTTAGTGAATGATCTGATAATAAAAGAACCCTGCACACCACGTACAAGTTTCGGCGAAAATAAAACGCAAAACAAACAGAATGCACCTTTCAATCTTTTCGCATAAGCAAAGTTTCAAGTGCGTAGCATCGGCAGTAAAATCATACTTTTCTGAAGGCACCCAACATCGTCTTGACATTTCCATTCGCTTTACAGTAGTCATTACAGAAGATCGTCCAACCCATCGCCCAATTCATCTCCCAGAACTGACAGAGGCTCAGATGCATGAGATTGAGAAGCCTCGTTAATAATATTTACAGGATTTACCGGTTCCGATTCCGATCCATCATCTTGATTCAGTAGTAAGTTACTCAACCTTTCAATACTGTTATTTACTGGTACTGGATGATTAGAATG
The DNA here is from genome assembly GCA_031761425.1 of Cosmopolites sordidus. Taxonomy (NCBI): domain Eukaryota; kingdom Metazoa; phylum Arthropoda; class Insecta; order Coleoptera; family Curculionidae; genus Cosmopolites; species Cosmopolites sordidus. The sequence continues at coordinate 85,553 of JARFXV010001027.1, read as the reverse complement.
AGATTATGTTGTAACTGCCGCCTGATCCGCTTCATTAGTTTCTACTGCCAGTATAAAAATCATCCTATTTATTTGTAATTTTCCTCTTTTTTTGGTTTTGCTGCTGCAAATAATAAAAAAATAAAAAACAAGCCAAAAAATAATGATTCGATTCTTTTGAATTGAAACCCGGGGGACAATCATTAAATTCCAAGTCAGCCTTTATAAACTCATCCAAACACTTTTGTGTGCAATCGATAACATAAAGTTGAAAATACTGAATTATCACCACTAAAATTTGATGGCACGGCCAATAGTTATTTCTAGAATCAAAGTTAGATTTCTTTCTATTTTTCGTGGCAGTAAAATCGGAGAACCTTGATATCGAAAAATTACTCCCTGCGTAACACTTTTTTATTCGCATAGCTGGGAATTAAACGGTTTCATGTATTTTAATAAACGATCAAAGCCGCATCATCACTCAGCTCATAAAGTACACTGATGGATTTAAACCTCCTTGAGTTGCCCTATTTTGTTCAGATTACGTTCAGTTAAAAATGAATGCATTTTAAATCAACATGTCATCTTGTTGGAAGGCGTCCCCTATTTCAGGCAGGATTGTGTCGTGGTTTCCATTGGATAATTCAGCTCGCATATTCTGGCAAAATGCCCCGGCCAATTCTTCTTAAGGATAGCTATCATTTCTACTGCATTCAATAACTTGGTTCTTCTGTATATATCCGTATTTGGAACTCTATCCTTTAATGGCAACCTTAATATTGATCTCTCAATGGCATATTGTGTTACTCGTAATCATTTTTACTACATTTTAGTTAACGTAAAGGTTTCTAAACTATACATTAGAACGGGCAGAACATAATAATTATAGACGTTTCCTTTTAAACATAATGGAAGTATTGATTTAAAAATAAATTTTCAAAATTCCAGTTTTATTTTCCTACCGACATTGCAAGTATGGTTATCTCGGCTAATGCATTTCACGACCCAAGTATTTGTGAGCAGTTGCCTTTTCATATATATATATATATATATATATATATATATATATATATATATATATATATATATATATATATATATATATATATATATATATATGTATCTATATATATCCCCACATTTTCGCTATTTGAAGAAATACAAATTTGAATTTTTGCACAATCAGACAGACTGATGGGTGACGTTTTTAAAGATACTCAACTGAAATCTGAACTTTAAACTAAGCCTACTACGAATTCAAACCAGGGCCAATTCTCGATATTTTTGCTTCGCGTTAGATATATCGGAAAAAGTTATATATATATATATATATATATATATATATATATATATATATATATATATATATATATATATATATATATATATATATATATATAAATATATATATATATATATATATATATATATATATATATATATATATATATATATATATATATATATGTATATATATATATATATATATATATATATATATATATATATATATATATATATATATATATGTATATATATATATATATATATATATAGTATATATATATATATATATATATATATATATATATATATATATATATATATATATATATATATATATATATTAGAACGAATCTTGAAAGAACAAGGACTAGATCTGAAAACGCTGGCAATTATTAAAGTAACGTTAACTAACACAAGGTCGAAAGTTAAATTCATGGATGAGATCTCAGAGCCCTTCGAAATTAAAACTGGAGTGAGACAAGGGAGTGGACTCTCGCCACTCTTATTTAACTGTGTTCTAGAAAAAGTAATACAGGAGTGGCGTGAAAAAAAGTTGTCTATCTAAAAACACAAAACTGAGACATTACAACAGTTATTAAGCCAGAATGTCTATATGCTGCAGAAACGCTCATTTTGAATAGAAAGAGGGACATCGAGGACATTGAAAAGAAGGAAAGAAAAATCGTAAGAAAAATCCTAGGCCCCAAACAAATAAATAGCACAACATACCGACTTCGAGAAAACCAAGAAATCAAACAATACACAGTTATACATAGCGATATGAGAAAAAGAAGACTTAAGTTTTACGACACATAAAACGGATGAATCCGAGTAGGTTAACTAGACAAATAGTCGAATTTTATGAAAATATGAGTAAAGCTAAAGTAGAAATAATTAAATGGATTGCTGCAATTAAAGAGGACCTTAGATCAGCAAATATTACACAAAGTGAAATTCAGGATAGAGGCTGTTTCAGACACAAGGTTAACGTTTGGAAGTTTGGCCAGAGAGAAAAATGTAGGAAGACTGGAACAACTTGGTCTGACGAAAGGAAGGTTAACAACAACAAACGCGTCTAATTGTACTTCGCGTGGTCCACTAGGGCCCATACGTGAATAATAATAACAATAATAATATAATGACACCAAAATAAATCAATATCAAATTCCCCACGCGTCTCTCGGGTAGAGGTAAAGTGACTAACTTTAATGTATTTATAGCAGCATATCATCAATAACCTTGAATCAAAGGGATGGCGTATCATACAGTTTCATTGAATACTTTTAGGAAAAAGTTTAAGGCCCATTTTGAATCAATATTTTAAGTTTCACCCATACAAAGGTAGCATATGTGTTAAGAGAAATCCAAAGCAACTTTTTTTTTATTTAGGAAATGTCTGCTCAAGAATTACAATTGTTCAACTTTTAACATTACATCATTAATTTAGTTTCCTTTTCGATCTTGTACATCCTAGTTGATAATATTTCCTGCTAGAACTGATAGCTTCTGATGAAAGGTGATCGGTCGTTTTTTAATATATTCTGACACTGTTAATAAACCAAATTCTTGGTGAAATTGATATCGTAATATTCGGCATTCACAGCTATTCCTAATATTTTGTTTTGAAGCGTGTGCATTTTGTTCACATTGGTAGGCGATGCGTTGCTCCACACAACGTAAGCATAAAGGATTAAATGCCGAATTAGTGATCACGTTAAATACATGCATTTTTACGGCCCTCTTAGACGAAATGAAAACCTTATTCACAAGTTATTTCGTCTTTCAGGTTTGGTAAACAACCAAAATTTCAGATATTGGTTTGACGAAAATTCTCACCGATTGCACAAGATATCTTTAAATAACATAAAGATAACCCTATGGAGGGCAATATCCTAGTTTGACATTATTAGTCCTTACTTTTTAAGGATGTCAATTAATATGTAGTTGCTGTTGCATCATTCCGCTATGCTTATATGATCGAGATATTTTTGACACAAGAATTAGCCATGTTTCCACTTATAAATGATGATACTTGGTTCGAGTCTAATGGGGCGATTACTTACATTGTTAGGATATTGATAAAAAGGGTTAAGGCAGTTGTTTCTCAATCATATCATTTGCAGATATGGAAACACTCCTTGTCCAGTAAAACTGCCAGATTTAATGGAATAACAAGAAATTATCCGAATTTAACTAGAAATCCTGCCGCATATACCAGGTGAGGTGGTTAACAATTCTAAATTTTTTATTCACGTTATAAAACGTTCAACTTGGGAGAAAGGTTGGAGAAAAGCAATGGTTTACCTGTGCATTCGCCAACGCTAGCTACACATTTTTCCCATCTCTCTAGCAATTTATGGATACCCTCCCAAAAACAGTACATCTTTTGAGCTGGTCCAGTCATCAAGCCATTTTTTGACATTTCCGTAATTGTTATAGTGTTTCGTTGAAAGTGCATGAGACATCGATGAAAACAACTGGTAGTCGAAAGGGGTCAAGTCTGGTAAGTAGGGTGGACAAGGGTTCCCAGCCAAGTGCAGAAATGGTGCCTCTGACCGCTTTCGCAGTGTGTGAGGGGATGTTGTCGTGCTGAAAAATTACTTTTCCGTGTTTTGTAGCTCATTCTAGACAATGTTTTAGATCAATGTATAGTTTAAATCGATCATTTGTTGACGGTAGCGAACACCATGGTACACGACACCCTCCTGATCCCACCAACCGCACAGCATTGTTTTATTTCCAAAGCGATTCGGTCTTACGGTCGATGTTGATGATTGTCCAGGGTCAACCCACGATTTTCTGCGTTTTGGGTTCTCGAAATATATCCATTTATCGTCTCCAATCAAAATCCTATATAAAAAAGTCTTTCTTTCATGCCGACAAAGCAAAACTTCACACCGATTTTCGATTTTCCATATGTCTGTCGTTCAGTTGATGATCACAAAAATGGTTCGTCGACCAACATTTAACCTTTCTGCAATTTGTTGTGGAGTTTGCATATCGTCTTCTTCCAACAATGCTTGCACTTGGGCATGCTTTGTTTTTCAAGTCGAAGTTTCCACAAAACCAACGCCATAAGCGTCTTGCGTGGAACTTACATCATCGTACGTTTCTACAAGTATACGACGGCTTTCACTAGCGTTTTTTTCTTGATTGACCAAAAAAAGCAGTACGACATAGTAACAAAATGACAAAGACATTAGAAAGAGATTAGATGGTGTATCGACCCTTGTTTGCAGCACTATCATTTATAAAATTGAGAATAATTAATCGTCACACCTGGTAATGAGTAGCCTGGGGTTAATATTAAAAGAGTATTTACTAAGAGATGGAGATAAGCTTTCAGACGTTAGCATTAAAAAATAAAATGCTTTTTCATCTGTAAGGCGGAATATTTCTAGTTTTTTAAACAAAGAATTTCGATTCGTTTTAGTAAATCTGAAATAAAAATTACATTTTTATTATAAAAAATTTAATGAATTCTATGTCCTTATTTTTTCGTAATTTCGACTAACTTTTCCTATAATACAGAATTCCATTTTGGCGAACGTAAGTTCAAATCACATTTACTTCAAATTACATTTTTTACGCTACGAAACGTCATTAAAAACAATAGAAAGCAAATTGATGCATTTGTTCGGGATTCAAATGTCCAAAAAACGAATGACGAAATAACGTTGCAAATTGTAGTTTTCGATAAAACAAAGAAAAACATTGAAAAAACTTTTTCCTTTTGTTACTTAATTATGCTCGTATTTTGAAGGAGGAGGAGGTTGATAAAGAAAAGAGGTTTAAAAAAAAGCATATATATTATAAAAAACATATATAAAAAAAAATTTACAAATTAATAGATATTGCTATTTTTCATGCAATGATTTCAATGATAATGTCTGTAGCGAACAAAGGTATAACTTTAAAATAATTATATTAGGTCTTCAATAATTATATTAGGTCTTCAACTTAATTCTCGGTCTATACGTTTCCTCGATAGCAGAACCTATTCGAAACAGAACTTTTTCCCGCTATATTGTTAGATTCCATTTGAAATATTTGAATTTGGCGCCCTTTTTGCCTTGCCATAACGAAGGCGTCTGGTCTATTCAGACGGATGAGACGAGATGCCACGGATGGAGAGTTACTTTACTTTAAGCAAGTCAAGTGGACGTTTTCGGTATTCACCGTTAGACCCTGACAGATTAAGTGTGGGTTATACATGTAGTTGTGGTGTTTAGTATGAAAATTACCTTCCAAATGGCGGTGGGAGGGAATCCCATGGGGGCAATTGTCTCGATTTTAGAAAAACCTCCAGAAACACGTGGACACAAACGCACCGCCGGCTACATCGTCAACCATCCAAACAACCCCTTTTTCCGATATTGACCGGTATTGATGGGTATAAAAACAAATTCGGGTAGTCAGACAGAGAAACTGTGAATAGAATTGGTTCTTTATTATTAAAATCAACCCAAACGTGGTTTACTGCGTTTACTTCTGGCAGTCCACGGAATAAACTTGGGAAAATAGATTTTTCTGTTTCTTTTCCTAAACAAAAGAAATTGGGTAATTTTTTAAATGATTCAGTAAATTATCATAGTTCAGACGCAGGTAATTATGTCGAATATGTAAGAATTAAATTCGAGAAATCAAAACGGACGCGGGCAAATTGGTCTGATTCCGATCTGCTTGATATAATTGTACATTCGATAGATGATCTTGCTGTACAGACGGCGACTTATAGTTGTGGTGACGTCTCCGTTAGTAATTTAATTACTTTTTTTGTGATCGTTTGGGACATCTTTCTCGTGATTGCAGGTCGATCACAGAAAGGTGGTTGACGCCACCTACCTATATTGCAAAAAGAGCAGATCATAGCATTGAGCACTGTTATCGTCGTCAAAACAAACAAACAGAAGCAAATTAGCACCCGCCTGAAACAATAATAATAATAATTTCAGCAGATTCTGTGTAATTCGCATATTCTTGATAATTAAAATTTAAAAACATGTCGCTAATTGTTTTATTGATACTGGCTCAAAATCATGGCTCAAGATTATTAATACACGAGACTTTGGTAGACAAATTACACCAAACCTTGCAATGGTTTTATGGTACCATACATAATTCGTATTTGTTTACCGAAGCACCGGTAGAATTTCCTTGAAACTCCATTTTGTTGTTGTGCCGCGTAATCATTCCAAATACGACGTAGTCTCTCGCATGAAAACATCGTCATTTTAATAAAAGATAAACATGTTGAAAGAATTGTTACCATTCCTCGTCTCCTAATGCAACTCAAACTGATCTCTAGTAGTCTAGTAACTGATTTAAGTCCTTTAAATAGTAGAACATTATTAAAATTATTGGGAAATTACCTGAATTTGTTGACTATCAAATTATCAAAAAAGTTATGAAAGAATGCTAAAACACAGTTAAACTTCTAAAAAAACGCAGAAATAATCAATTGTATAAAGTTGGTGATGCTGTTTTACTGAGCAGAGGTCAAATATCTGAGAAATTCAGCTGCGAATTTGTTGGGCTATACGTGGTCAAAGAATCACTGCCCAACGATCGCCTCTTAATAAGGAAATTAGGCATCCAGAAAACTCTTAAATGTTCCAAGGATCAATTGCGCCGCTAGCCTTCTGATTGGAGTCCGAAGGACCTTCAAACCTTGTTACAATTCGATAGTTGTAGGTAGATAGTAAGATTTTGGCATTTTTATGTGTTGTCGTGTTAGATTGATTGATTATGACACATTTAAAGTGACCCAACGCAAATACGTGCATATTGCAGTATTTCCATCGTGTCACCCATCGCAAATTGATGTGACCCATCATAAATACGTGCATATTGCAGTATTTCCATTGTGTCACCCATCGCAAATGGAATTGCCATCCATTTGCGATGCCACTTTCAATGTCAAGGCGAGCGAAACAGAAATACCAAAAAAAATTTCAATTTATTTGTTTGGCTAATAAATTCATTTTAACCAATGAGAAGTAATAATTTCAACTCACTAAACTTTTGTAAAGATAAAATTTGTTTATTATAAAGTAGTTCTTTCTATTTAAAAAGGTTAAAATATTTTGGAACCTATTTTCAGCTTAATAGGATTTTTTTTCAAAAAATATTTATAATTAATAGTAATTATTTTGCAAATATATTACGAAATTTGAAAGATAATTTTTTAATTCCCCGAGAAAATATATTTATTATATTCTGAAAACATCTCCATCCGTAAAAAGAGCTGATTTCGAATGAATTATCAAATCAAAATTCAAACAGTTGAAAAAATATCCTAGTTAAAAAATAATTATAGTAAATGTGTATTTTTCAATCTGAATACGAGACTGACGAAAATCTTTATTGTACACTGCTAGAGTTTGGACACGAACTCGCAGTAACACTGCAAGCCATTTCTAATTGTTTTCATAAGCTAGAGAAAATTCGAAAGAAGAGTTGTTCGTTGCTTTCCCTAAGCAATTGCAGCTAAAAATAAGAGCGGGCGATTTGATGATGTTGGGTCATTGCTTTCAAGATTGAAGAAAAAGAACTTCCGGAGTGATAGTGACCTGTGACGAAAGGTGGTTATCCTACGATAAAATAAAGCGGCGAAAATCGTGGATTGATCAATCAACCAGTACTGCAAAACAAATATTTACGTCAAAAAAATGTTGCTATATATATGGTAAGATTAGCTGAACGTCGTGCATTATAATTTGCTCTAAACTGGCGAAATGGTCACTTCTGAGAGTTATCAGCAGCAACTAGTTCATGTTACTGATTTTCTGACAGAAAAAGGCCTTATACTGGAAAATGAAGAAGGGAAGTTCAGAGAATCATGCATCAAAAAGAACTCTGGAAATGACTATAGAGTTAGGCTGGAAGATTTATCATCTGGCATACCTTCAAGACTTTGCCCCTTTGTATTTTCATCTCTTCTGGTTCATTCAACAAATCGTATGACTGTTAGCTGCTTCACATCTATTGAAGAAGTCGAAAAAGCCTGAATGACTTTATAACATCAACATCACCAAGTTTTTTTTTGAGCTAGGCTTTGAGAGTTGCCTGAGAAGTGGCGACAATGGATGAAATGGGAGCAAGATTACTTCGAAGATTAAGTTTGTGTTACTTTTTTCATAAATAAATGACAAAGGTAATTCAAAAATGTCGAGAATTAAGTTGAGGATCTTATAGTTTGATACTCCACTATACTATTTGGCAGAAAAATGTGATTGCCCTGTATATTTCACAATATTTTTGTGAAAAATGTATCTGACCAGGAATGATAAAAACAATACAATATTGTTACTTTAGTGAATTTATTTTGTATATTTATTTGATAATTGACCTGTCCGGTGTACAAGATATTAGAAATAAAGGAATTATATATATATATATATATATATATATATATATATATATATATATATATATATATATATTACAGAAATCTTTCACCCTTTCTCCACGTGGTGCCACCGATAGCCTTCGCCGAACTGTCAACCATGCGACGTCACGTGTCTCTCGGGACCGGTTTCTAGCCTTTCAGCCGTCATCAGCCGAGCTCTAGACGAACGCAAGGAAAGCAGTTCGGAGAGACGATCGGGGCCAGCCAGATCAACTGGTCATTTTAATGACGGGCGTCATTTTAATGGCGTGAGTTGTGTGCGATCACGACCCGTCATTAAAATGGCCAGTTGATCTGGTCTGGCGCCGATCGTCTCTCTTAACTGCTTTCCTTGCGTTCGTCTAGAGCTCGGCTGATGACGGCTGAAAGGCTAGAAACCGGTCCCGAGAGACACGTGACGTCGTATGGTTGACAGTTCGGCGAAGGCGATCAGTGGCACCACGTGGAGAAAGGGTGAAAGATTTCTGTAATATTTTCCCTCTACGGTTCCGTTACGCTGCCTTGTGGGCATATATATATATATATATATATATATATATATATATATATATATATATATATATATATATATATATATATATATATATATATAGAAATTTTACTCTGCTTAATCAGTTCGCCACTGGACTATTTTGGTCGAGCCTAGCTTCAAAATGGTATTAAGAAAGTGGTACAGAACTTCGAAGAACTAAAAAAATAGCAGGATCGATGACTTAGGCTTCCTACTTTGAGAGACCGTTTTGACTTCATAGAGTAAACAGCAGTGAATCACTATTATTTCGAGTATGGAAGGCAAATTAGAAAGCGATATATGTATCCAGAAATAAGACAGCTTGGATTATTTTCATATCTATCCCATATTATATTACCTGACAGTTGAGAACTTGGTATGCATAATAGTTAGAAGACTTAGAGGAAAAACATTAATCCGCCAAATTTAAAATTATTGCCTATGATTATTTAGTATTCTTTTAAACAGATGAAATTCACTTTTACTAATGCGAAATTAGGAAAACGTCGCCTATTTTATACCTTAGAACACTGCAGATAAAATTTTTTTAGTAAGATAATGCATGCCCACATATAGCACGGAAAACGTTAGATTTCTCTTAAAGGCCCTTAAATTTTACCTATTTTCACTAACTGGGTATATGTGGGACATTTTTGACAATAAGAGTCCATAATTTATACAATTCCTCTCAAACACCAGAAGTCCTAAATCGAATGGCACAAGTAGATTGAGATGAGTATTCCATCCAAGACCAAATCTAGTATTAAGTTAGTAAAGAATCAATATGAACTAACACATTACTAATCATTCGTAGCTATTTGAACCAAAAATTAATAAAATTGAATGACTAATTCACTAAACAAGTCGATATGACACTCACATTCCTTCTTTTTGCATTTTCGGTTGGGTTCTTTTAAAACCCGTCGTATTGTGAACCATATAGGTTTAAACTTTCTGACTAATTCCTAGATGCTTCCTTTGGGATCAGCTTAGATTTCAGCCAACAAGATATTAATGCCATTTGTGGTATTGTTACGTTTTCGAAATTCATGAATTGTCAAATGTTTTATATGGACTTTATCACCAGTTTGCTCTTCCATTTTTACAAGACGTAGGCAAAAAAAAGAGTAAATTTTAGAAATCATAAGAAAACTTTAAAAGGTGTAATTCTCTAAAACTGTTTGGTCTATATAATTACCGAAGCTTAAAACTTGTAGCATAACCCTTATTCTTAATTATTGATTGACATCTTTTTGGCATAGAGTCGATTAGATATCGGCATACTTCTGCAACTATTGAAAACTAAGCTATCTGAAATTCTTGTCACAATGTCTTCTTGTTTGCTATTTTTTATCAGCAAGATGTCGTTTTAACTCATTCCAAAAATAGATCCCGAGACTGTGAAAGCCTCTCTAACACTTTCATACGTTTGGGATCATTGTCTTCTTAGCAGACCCAGTGTAAAGGTATATTCTCTTCAACGTAAGGTGATGTAATTGTAAGATTCCTAAATAAATTTCTTTTGCCATATGTCCTTTTATGCAAACAATTGGACCTACTCTGTTATATGAAAAGCACCCCCGTACTTTGATGTTACTACCACCATACTTCACTGCACCCAAGGTATTACGTGGATGGAATTATTCATTAATATGTCTTCTGACAACCAATTTGTCATCAGAACTAAATAAATCAATTTTACTTTCATCGCTAAAAATAATGTTTTTCCAGTTACGTTGGAAATCTTAACTACAGTTTCTTTTTGCAAATTTTAACCGCTGCCTTACATTCTATTTACTTAAAAACGAAAATTTCCTAGTATAGATTCTTCTATTGTAAACGTCGTCCTATGGTTCTGGTTTTGATACTTAAGTCAAGATTTTTTTATAACGGCAGAGGTCGCAAAAGGATCCTTCAAAGCCTTGCGTATAATACGATTGTCCATTTTTTTACTAGTTTTTCTTGGACGGTCTCTCTTTTCAGGTTGTTTTTTGGGTCACATATGATTCTTTCAAAATTTAAGCAATTACACATGACCGTTTAATTTTATTCACAATAAAATTTGTTTTGGTAAAAAAAAAATCAAGTATCAACTTCCAATTCATTCTGTATAAAATATTTAAAAAATAATATTCATAGGAACAATTTTGAAAAACGATAAAAATATGTATCATTTTTATTTAAAAGTTGAAAGAGGCAATTGATATGTTCGTTAAGAAATATAAATATACAAATTGTATAAAGAATACGAGATTGTTACATCTGGAAAAATATTCTGTTGATACTGGAACATCTGCTTTCCTTAACCTATCATTAGTTTAATAACAGCAAATGTTTTCCAGTTCCGTATGCGACAGATAATCGGTTTATGAAATTATTATTCTGTACTTACATGAATAACATGAATGTAAATTAGTACCATTGATAAATGGTCGTCAATAATTTCCTATATAAACATACATTAGCAATGACAAGTTTAAGTATTTGTAGAAAATGTTATGTCATTTTAAAAGTGTGCTCAAAAAAAGTAAAATATATGAGGCAAATATTAGAATTTCAGCAAAACCTAATTTTGAAAGGATTTTCCAGTAAAGAAATGTATGATGACACGTTAACAACACTAACAGATCTATTATCCATCTTATTCAACCATATAAAATTGGGTTGGTAATTTTAAACACGTAGAATTGATTTAACAAATTAGCAAAAGTGTGTATTTCTGTGTCAAAATACGAAGTTATTTAATTTTTCACTAAACTGCGGAAATAAATATAGTGTGCTCGCCACAAATATATTGATATCATATGATATGTCGTATGCTTTTGATTTAATCTCTTCTGATAATTATTTATTTCGGAAACTCAAAAAACCCATAGTAGTAATGAAATTTTACAGCAAACAAGATAGTAACTGATATTATAGAGTAGGGGCTTCTTTTCGCCGCACTGTGCTCAAATATGAAACAAAACTTGATAGCACACCAAAAATTGTTGCGAAATTGTTGAAACTCATTTCTAGAATGCATTAGAAAAATCAGGATCACGAAAAGAATTTCAATGGACCAGCAACTGACTAAGAAGTTTTAACTTGTGCTGAGACGCATCAGATGTTGGTTTGCCTCACCGCCAAAGGTTGTGCCAGATCAAACGATACGCCACTAGTCTCATTACTTTATTTATACATCTTGTACAACGGATGTGTAAAGAATAAATATCAATGTATGGACGAAAAAACGATCAAAGTCGAATAAACATGTCAGAAGAATCGAAACTAATAAGATCGTCAGGACAACAAAATACCATTTTCTAAAGGGACGACAACTGGGAGACACCACGAAAATGATAAAACTGAAAAAATTGTGTCTATATAAAGGAAAAAGAAATAATATTTATTAACTTAATCCTAACCTAAAAATAGTATATAACAATTTTATTATATTAGCAAGAAGGCAGTAGCGTTATCTTTCGTGTTCTAAAAGGTATTCGCGTTAAAAACTATTTTTATTCGTGTATTAATATCGCAATTGATTAGTTAAATGTGCACTCTACTTTTTGCATGTTAAATCAACTAATAACCGGCAATACTTTCCAGCTATACTTCACTAGAAAAAATATATTGGATCAATAATGAGCTATAATTATGTATACATTCATTCTATCTTTCGTGCATCAAGCGCAAACATTATACCGTGACGGTAAAAGTTACTTTAGATACAAAATTACTTTCTTAACATGATTAGACTGTTTTCTATCAAACCAAGATTAATTTGCCATCAAAATTAAATTACCTTACTATAGGAGTTACCTATTGCAGAAAACTTTCTTAAAGCAAATCAAAGTTTTGATAGGAAATATCCTATATGCTATTTTCCTTTTGCATTATCAATTATGCCAGTAGTAAGTCCAAAATAATGTAAATAGTGCATCTAAAGGTTCGTGATGTCCTGTTCCAAGGTAAGGAAGTTATATTGTTGTCATATATAATTACTAACAAGTAATTTCCCAATAAGAGTGTCTGAACTTTGAAACGTAATAGCGACAACACTAAATGTCACTTACTAACTGATGTGTTCAGTGCATTGTGTTAATTCACCATGGAAACATATATGATTCACCAGCACGTAGAAATTGGAAGTTGGAAGGCGACCGAAAAAATATTTTCCGACGAAGCGCGCTTCTGGCTTAATGGGTTTGTGAACATACATAACTGCAGGATTTGGGTCGATAAAAATCCGCAAGTGATTCAGAAGTTACTTCTTCATCTCCAGAAGGTCAATGTTTGGTGCTGTTTTGGGGCTAAAAGAGTGATAGGACCTCATATATTTGAAGACGGTGTTCAAAATCGTATTACGGTTAATGGCGAACGCTATAGGAATACACTAACAGAATATCTTTCATCTGAACTGATAAATGTGGATATAAACAATGTTTTCTAACAACCAGGCGCACAGTGCAATAAATAAGTACATAAACCTTGAAAGGCCAGCAAGTAAGTACGTAACCCCGCATACTACCCGCAAGTACATAAACCTTGAATGATAACTTGTATAATGTGCATCGACATCAAAAATTAGCATAAAACGAAATATAAATGAAACCAATTTACTTACTAAAATATTATTTCTCTAAATTGATTAGTTTTAATTAATTGGTTTATCAAAATTAGTGTTTTTAAATCTAAATCACTTTTTATCTGCATTAAAATATAATAATAGGAAAATATCAATTAAACAATATTTTTATAAACAAGAGACAAAATTTTATTGAAAATTGAAAAAAATATGTCCAAATATGTAAAATGAACATGAAACGTAACAAAGTTAAACTAAGAGGTAAAGAAAAGTTAAGGAAAGGAAACCAAAAAAATATACAAGTGGTAATATTTTACACATATAATAAAGGTGCAATTAAAGTCCCCTCTCACAACCTAATTTTTTGATACCTGATACCTCCATACTAGATTATTCGCCATAATTAACGGGGTTGGACAAATTTTCGGGAGCTTTTAATAAAGTAAGTATACCTTTGGGCAGGGACCCTTTACTTTTCTAAGGTTTTTTAAGATAAGATCCGAAGATACCAGAACTATTGAAATGCATTCAACATTCATACTGGTAGCAAACAGAACATGACAATTTTATGAATTTTAGTGGGTTAAATATAATCGTCTGGTCTCTTTAACAAATTTTTCTAAATTAGGCAAATTTATGTCATAGCCTGTGACAGCCCACAAGTAAATAAAAAAAAATGTTTAAGAATATCTTATACCAGTAATTTTGTTGCTACGATCAGAATATATGAAAAAAGCGACGAGCCGTCTTGCCGTCATTAGTTGAGCCAAATCCTGATTTTGGTTTATCGATTATCGAACCCATTTCTTTTTTTTTGAAGGATAACTGAATGTCAGACTTTCTTTTTTTCTACATTTTATTTCTCTTTTCCATTTTTGTTGCTAACTTTTTAATATTGAGACTATAACTTATATTAAGGAAACATTCTAAAGATTTTATCTACGCATGAAGAGTCGACAGACTGAATTTGTAATTATCTCTGTTGCTCTCCATTTTTAGATCTCCATACATTGATTTTGGAGTGGCTCCATAAATATAGCATATTTGAGTCGAACCTAATCTGACTAGCGCATTGCAAACTTTTCCATCTACCATTGCTACCATTGCGAGGGAATTCATTCTATTCTGCGTTTACTCTGTTTCTTGGCCTGCTCAAACGTGTTGATGAAGGCCTAGAACTGTACCATAACAATTTAGCTGGGTCATAGCACAAACATAATTTTAAAGGAACAAATGAAAAAGCCAAGAAATTTTCGTTATCGCAACCTTTAAAGCTTTTGTTTGTGTCTACTGTGCACCGAACTTCCGTCACAACCTCATTTATTAATCAATTCAAAATTATTTTCAGGCAAAACTCTTTTAAATACATCAATTTGGAAAAAACAAGCCGACGAGCAGTCGTTCCAATAAGCTGTGCAATCTGATCATTGCACTACTTTCTGTAACTATAAATTCATCGCTGCGGGAATAACAATTTATTTTAGTAGATTCCAATGAGTAATAGGATAGATATATGTTATGAACTAAATCCTTAGTCCGAATCCTTGTTAAATTGTAAGAAAGTTTCGTCAAATTGCAGTCTATAAAGTAAACTAAAGCTTCATTATTAGTAAAGGGGCTCCTATTGGATTTATTTAATTTTCGTTGTATTAGAGAAGTACGAGAGAATCTATGGAAAAAAACGAGTTTCCAAATCTAAAACTTGAAATTCGGTAATTATGACAAAGAATATGTGATCGAAATATGCACAAAATTTGAAAATTATTCACCGTCTAGTTAAAAAAAATATATTTTCAACCATTCTTGTACACAGTCTCTTATGACAGAATGATTTCCGCCACGGATTTTTCTACTTTTTCACTATTATTCTTCTAAATCTATAAAATAAAAAAAAACATCACATGATAAAGTTTAACATTTGCATATTATATATGAACAATGTCGGGTTACCGATATAATTATTTAAATAATTGAAGTCAAACTTTTTTTTCAACTTTCGATTATTAATAACCATATACTCGACCAAAAGTATGGCAACGTCGCGTAACCAGCTGAGAGAATAAAGAGTTAGAGTTATAGCAAAAAACGGAGATTATTATGTATGACATTTCTGAATTTGAGGTTAAAAAAGTTATTTCTCTTGTCGAATTTACTCATAAAATTCTCATACATATACACAATATATACTGATATATATGAGGAAATTGAGGTATTTTATGATGATGATGATGATGATGATGTGGCCCAGCTTCTAGACAGCCAGAAATGCAGGTACAAAATCCTGATGGGTGATTTTAATGCTAGAATTGGAAAAGCAAGAACTAGTGAAACTGCAACTGGCCCATATGGAAATGGTGAGGGGGGTAATAGAGGTGACAGATTGGTTGATTTTGCTGAAGAACAAGAATTGTACATTAAGAACTCGTTCTATAAGGAAAAAAAAAATCACCAGAAAATGGACATGGAAAAGTCCATCTGCTCTCACAAGTGAAATTGGACTACATCATGTCAAACGATAAAACAACAAACAACAAAACAAGAGGTGTTTCGTAATCTGGATTGGGAACAGGAGGGAATAAAAATCAATGGTGCATACCTAAACCATCTTAGATTCGCAGATGACATCGTTCTTCGTTCACAAGACCCAGATGAGCTACAAGAACACATATGAGAGCTGCAAAAGGCGGGAGAACCATTTGGTTTGAAAATAAACTTAAAAAAGAGTCAGGTTATGTTTAACAAATTTGCTGTCAACAGAACAATTTCTATTTTAGGAAGTGATTAGAGGTTGTGGACCACTACATACATCTTGGGCAAAGGATTTCATTGGCGGGTGATACTGCCCGAGACGGCGGAACCACGGGATAAGTGTATCTGGCAGGCATTTGGCTGGCTCAATATAGTATTTAAGAGCAAACTCCGACTTTGTCTGAAGAGAAAGGTTTTTAATCAGTGTGTGCTGCCTGTTTTGACATACGGAAGTGGACACTCACATCACAATCAATTCAAAAGTTTTGGGTTGCACACAGGGGAATGGAAAGATGTATGCTTGACATTATAAAGCGGGACAGAAAGACCTGCATATGGATCAGGGAACAAACGAAGGTATGTGACATTGGAAAGGCGAAAGAATTGAAATGGAGGAGGGCAGGCCATATAGCGAGGCGATGCGATGTCAGATGGATGTCAATTCTGGAATGGATATATATATAATATAATATATATATATATATATATATATATATATATAATATATATATATATATATATATATATAATATATATATATATGTATATGTATATGTATATGTATATGTATATGTATATGTATATGTATATGTATATGTATATGTATATGTATATGTATATGTATATGTATGTATGTATATGTATATTATATATATATATATATATATATATATATATATATATATATATAATTATATATATATATATATATATATATATATATATATATATATATACATATATATAAATATACATATACATATATATACATATATATATATATATATATATATATATATATATATATATATATATATATATATATATATACATATATAGACAGTTTGTTTTAGTATTCTAAATAAAAATTGTGAATTTCCGTAACTATTTTAAGTTTTATGAAGTCAAAAAAATTTCATCATTATTTTTACTCATAAGTAGCTCTCGTGCTTCCTTAATTGGGTGGAGTAATCAAAAGAGGAACAACAGAGTGTATTTTAATTCCAAACGTACAATGTATGTCAGTGCGTGCATTTAAATTTAATTTAAATTCAAAAATGTGTACGAAAACCAAGCTTTGCTGAATGCGAAGATTTGCGTATACATGGAGAAGCTCGAATTAAGAAGAACGCACTGTTGTTGCCTGCTGACCAGAATAGACTTTTTCAACGTGTTTGGAAAAACAGGTTAAAACGGTGCTAGGCTTGACTTTAAATGGTGAACATTTTAAACATTTAATTCAATAACATCGTGTTTCTTAATGCGATGCGAAACGTTTAAAACGTGTTATGATGTGATAAATTGGTGCTAGTAATTTCAAGTTTGATATTAAATGATAATAAGCTTTAATTTTGAACTTAACAAATGGTGACCTTGCCAATTATTAGGAAAATTTAAAAAAGTTCTGACCTGTTTTACGAAAATCACTCTAAATTTCAGTTCATTGGTTTGACCACTAGTCTTATTTTCATATAATAATATTAGTTGATCCAAAAAACCATACGCCATAAGACACAAAAAGTAACACTACTAAATATTTTAAATAA
>JARFXV010001027.1:0-62500 GCA_031761425.1 Cosmopolites sordidus | reverse complement strand
CTAATTTATACTCTGTACAAAAAGAAGTTAGTAAACTAATGCTATACTATAAATGTAAAAAGCCAGGAAATCTGCCAATTTATTGGTATCGTCATGTCAATTGTTCACATGCCTAATGTGAAAATGTATTGGTCTGAAAATATTGACTTCGTTCTTCAATAATAATAGTCAAATGTTACCCTATAACCACGTCGATTCTGATCGATTATTTAAAATCCGGCCTTTGATTGAGAAACTCAACCACAACTTTGAAAAAGTTTCCTTTGAAACACATTTATTCGTTGATGAACAAATATGTTCTACCAAAGCTTGAAGTGTGTTGAAACACTTCAACATGTTCCACTAAAAGCACACTGGCCTGTTTGGACAAATAAAAGAATGAGACGTAAGTTTCTGGGTTGCAGTGGGTATACGCAAACTGAATGCGAAAAATGTGGGATTGCCACACATGTTTTAATAAACAAAACAACTGCATTATTAACTATATTATAATATATATATATATATCATCATCATCATCATCATCAGCCCGTATCGATCCACTGCAGGATGAAGGCCTCTTCAGCATGCTTCCAACCTTCACGGTCCTGGGCTTTCCTCTGCCACTCGGGTCCAATATACTTAACGATGTCATCAGTCCATCGTGCTTTCGGTCTTCTTCGCGGACGTTTGCGATCAAGCGGTATCCACTCCAGGATTGCCTTGGTCCATCTGTCGTCCCATCGCCTCGCTATATGGCCTGCCCATCTCCATTTCAACTGTTTTACTCTTCCAATGATGTCACAGACTTTTGTTTGTTCCCTGATCCATGCGCAGGACTTTCTGTCTCGTCTTGTAATGCCAAGCATACATCTTTCCATTCCCCTCTGTGCCACCCGAAGTTTTTGAATTGATTGCGATGTGAGTGTCCAGGTTTCACTTCCGTATGTCATAACGGGTAGAACGCACTGATCGAATACTTTTCTTTTCAGGCAAAGTGGGAGTCTGCTCTTAAACACTATGTTGAGCCTACCAAATGTCTGCCAGCCACATTTAACACGCCGTTCCACCTCCCGGGCGGTATTCCCCTCCATGGAAATCCTCTGCCCAAGATATACAAAGCTGTCCACATTCTCTAAATCCCTTCCTAAAACTGAAATTCTTCTGTCCTGAGCGAAGTTATTGAACATAACCTGACTCTTTTTCAGGTTTATTTTCAAGCCAAATGGTTCGCCAGCCCTTTGCAGTTCTTGTATGCGTCTTTGCAGCTCCTCTGGGTCTTGTGAAATGAGAATAATATCATCTGCAAATCTAAGATGGTTTAAGTTTGCACCATTGATCTTTACCCCATCCTGTTCCCAATCCAGTTTACGGAATACTTCTTCAAGGCCAGCCGAGAAAAGAATAGGCGATATTGCGTCACCCTGCCGTACACCTCGTTCTATATTAATTCCCACTTCAAGATCATCAAGGTGAATTGTGGCTGTAGCTCCATCATATATCGATTCTAATAGGTTTACATAGGCTCTCTCTACACCTTGGCTAAGCAGTGCATCCATTATCGCATGCTTTGAGATGGAATCAAATGCTTTTTCGTAGTCGATAAAAGCCAAGCACAGTGGCATGGTGTATTCGTTGTGCCTTTCTATGACCTGCTGTACAACCTGGATGTGATCCATTGTACTGAATCCACTTCTGAATCCTGCTTGTTCTCTTGGTTGTGCGTCATTCAGTTTTTTTAATATTCTTTTAGAAATTATCTTAGTGAAAACTTTGTACATCACTGATAGGAGGCTTATTGGACGGTAGTTCTTTAAATCTTCCTGTGCTCCTTTTTTATGTAAAAGGATCACTTCTGCATTTTTCCATAAGTCAGGTACTTTTTGTTTTTTGAGGCATTTTGAGTATAATTTTGCCAGTGTTTTATGTAACGTCCGACCACCAGCTTTTAGCATTTCGACAGTTACACTATCCTTTCCTGGAGCCTTGCCGTTCTTCATCAATTCTATAGCATTTGTTACTTCCTCCACTAGGATATCTGGTATTATATATTGTTCTTCCGTGGGTATTGCTGTCCCTGACTGGCTCTGATCTTCATATAACTGGGAATAAAACCTTCTGACAATCTCTAACATTTGGGTACGCGTCCTGCACACTGTGCCATCCTCACGCTTTAAAGCATATATTTGCGTTCTTTTGTTTCTCAGCTTCTGTTTAGCTTTGTTAATTCCTTTGTTTTCTTCTAGGGTTTTTTGCACTAGCTGCATATTGAATCGGCGCGTGTCCTCTCTGATACGTTTTCTTATAGTTTTGCAGAGCTCAGTGTACTCGACCCTGCCAAAAGGACTACCTGCATTTCTCATTGCTCGCCGTTTCTTCATTAAATCAATGGTCTCACTGGAGATTTTTGTTTGTTTGCGACATTTTTCCTCAGGTGCTGTTGAAGCAGCCGTTTGAAGTACATTGTTGGCGATTTCTTCATATTGAACTGATATATCCACCTCCTCTGGATCTTGTAACGCAGCAAACCGGTTTGACAAAGCAATCTCAAAATCGCTTCCTCTCTCCAGCAGTTTTCCAGAATCCACCTTGCCCTTCTTTGATCTTACCATTTTTTCGCGCTCTTTTCGACAGTCAATCCGAACCCTTGCTCGTACAATTCGGTGGTCACTTCCAACATTAAAATTGTTAAGGACAGTACAATTGGTAAATATTGTTTTATCGTTGGTCATGATGTAGTCAATTTCGCTTGTGAGCCCAGATGGACTTTTCCATGTCCATTTTCTGCTGATATTTTTCTTATAGAATGAATTCATAATATATAGTTCTTGTCCTTCAGCAAAATCAACTAATCTGTCACCTCTATTGTCTCGCTCACCAGTTCCATATGGGCCAGTTGCATTTTCGTCTGTTCTTGTTGTTCCAATTCTGGCATTAAAATCACCCATCAGGATTTTGTACCTACATTTCTCCTTGTATAAAAGCTGGGCCACATCATCATAAAATTCCTCAATTTCCTCATCTTTATGGCTTATAGTTGGTGCATAAGCTTGGACGATTTGAAGCCTAAACTTTTTATTCAGCTGAATGACGCATTGGGCTAATCGGTCGGATGTACTTTCAAATTTTACCACACTGTCCTTCAGCTTTCGATTGATGAGGAATCCTATTCCGCCACATCGGCCATTTTCCGTACCTCGAGTGTAGAGTACGTGTCCAGTTGGTTCCAGTTTGATTAACTCTTCACCCTTCCTTCGTGTTTCACAGAGCCCAATAATATCCCAATGTATGTTGTCAAGTTCGATTAACAGTTCTTGCAATCGGGCCTCTGTTTTCATAGTCCGTATATTTAACGTTGCAAAGTCAAAAGTCCAAATATATATATATATATATATATATATATATATATATATATATATATATATATATATATATATATATCATCATCATCATCAGCCCGTATCGATCCACTGCAGGATGAAGGCCTCTTCAGCATGCTTCCAACCTTCACGGTCCTGGGCTTTCCTCTGCCACTCGGGTCCAATATACTTAACGATGTCATCAGTCCATCGTGCTTTCATCGGTCTTCTTCGCGGACGTTTGCGATCAAGCGGTATCCACTCCAGGATTGCCTTGGTCCATCTGTCGTCCCATCGCCTCGCTATATGGCCTGCCCATATCCATTTCAACTGTTTTACTCTTCCAATGATGTCACAGACTTTTGTTTGTTCCCTGATCCATGCGCAGGACTTTCTGTCTCGTCTTGTAATGCCAAGCATACATCTTTCCATTCCCCTCTGTGCCACCCGAAGTTTTTGAATTGATTGCGATGTGAGTGTCCAGGTTTCACTTCCGTATGTCATAACGGGTAGAACGCACTGATCGAATACTTTTCTTTTCAGGCAAAGTGGGAGTCTGCTCTTAAACACTATGTTGAGCCTACCAAATGCCTGCCAGCCACATTTAACACGCCGTTCCACCTCCCGGGCGGTATTCCCCTCCATGGAAATCCTCTGCCCAAGATATACAAAGCTGTCCACAATCTCTAAATCCCTTCCTAAAACTGAAATTCTTCTGTCCTGAGCGAAGTTATTGAACATAACCTGACTCTTTTTCAGGTTTATTTTCAAGCCAAATGGTTCGCCAGCCCTTTGCAGTTCTTGTATGCGTCTTTGCAACTCCTCTGGGTCTTGTGAAATGAGAATAATATCATCTGCAAATCTAAGATGGTTTAAGTTTGCACCATTGATCTTTACCCCATCCTGTTCTCAATCCAGTTTACGGAATACTTCTTCAAGGCCAGCCGAGAAAAGAATAGGCGATATTGCGTCACCCTGCCGTACTCCTCGTTCTATATTAATTCCCACTTCAAGATCATCAAGGTGAATTGTGGCTGTAGCTCCATCATATATCGATTCTAATAGGTTTACATAGGCTCTCTCTACACCTTGGCTAAGCAGTGCATCCATTATCGCATGCTTTGAGATGGAATCAAATGCTTTTTCGTAGTCGATAAAAGCCAAGCACAGTGGCATGGTGTATTCGTTGTGCCTTTCTATGACCTGCTGTACAACCTGGATGTGATCCATTGTACTGAATCCACTTCTGAAACCTGCTTGTTCTCTTGGTTGTGCGTCATTCAGTTTTTTTTAATCTTTCAGTCTTTTCAGTCTTTTAGAAATTATCTTAGTGAAAACTTTGTACATCACTGATAGGAGGCTTATTGGACGGTAGTTCTTTAAATCTTCCTGTGCTCCTTTTTTATGTAAAAGGATCACTTCTGCATTTTTCCATAAGTCAGGTACTTTTTGTTCTTTGAGGCATTTTGAGTATAATTTTGCCAGTGTTTTATGTAACGTCCGACCACCAGCTTTTAGCATTTCGACAGTTACACTATCCTTTCCTGGAGCCTTGCCGTTCTTCATCAATTCTATAGCCTTTGTTACTTCCTCCACTAGGATATCTGGTATTATATATTGTTCTTCCGTGGGTATTGCTGTCCCTGACTGGCTCTGATCTTCATATAACTGGGAATAAAACCTTCTGACAATCTCTAACATTTGGGTACGCGTCCTGCACACTGTGCCATCCTCACGCTTTAAAGCATATATTTGCGTTCTTCTGTTTAGCTTTGTTAATTCCTTTGTTTTCTTCCAGGGTTTTTTGCACTAGCTGCATATTGAATCGGCGCGTGTCCTCTCTGATACGTTTTCTTATAGTTTTGCGGAGCTTAGTGTACTCGACCCTGCCAAAAGGACTACCTGCATTTCTCATTGCTCGCCGTTTCTTCATTAAATCAATGGTCTCACTGGAGATTTTTGTTTGTTTGAGACATTTTTCCTCTGGTGCTATTGAAGCAGCCGTTTGAAGTACATTGTTGGCGATTTCTTCATATTGAACTGATATTTCCACCTCCTCTGGATCTTGTAACGCAGCAAACCGGTTTCACAAAGCAATCTCAAAATCGCTTCCTCTCTCCAGCAGTTTTCCAGAATCCACCTTGCCCTTCTTTGATCTTACCATTTTTTCGCGCTCTTTTCGACAGTCAATCCGAACCCTTGCTCGTACAATTCGGTGGTCACTTCCAACATTAAAATTGTTAAGGACAGTACAATTGGTAAATATTGTTTTATCGTTGGTCATGATGTAGTCAATTTCGCTTGTGAGCCCAGATGGACTTTTCCATGTCCATTTTCTGCTGATATTTTTCTTATAGAATGAATTCATAATATATAGCTCTTGTCCTTGAGCAAAATCAACTAATCTGTCACCTCTATTGTCTCGCTCACCAGTTCCATATGGGCCAGTTGCATTTTCGTCTGTTCTTGTTGTTCCAATTCTGGCATTAAAATCACCCATCAGGATTTTGTACCTACATTTCTCCTTGTATAAAAGCTGGGCCACATCATCATAAAATTCCTCAATTTCCTCATCTTTATGGCTTATAGTTGGTGCATAAGCTTGGACGATTTGAAGCCTAAACTTTTTATTCAGCTGAATGACGCATTGGGCTAATCGGTCGGATGTACTTTCAAATTTTGCCACACTGTCCTTCAGCTTTCGATTGGTGAGGAATCCTATTCCGCCACATCGGCCATTTTCCGTACCTCGAGTGTAGAGTACGTGTCCAGTTGGTTCCAGTTTGATTAACTCTTCACCCTTCCTTCGTGTTTCACAGAGCCCAATAATATCCCAATGTATGTTGTCAAGTTCGATTAACAGTTCTTGCAATCGGGCCTCTGTTTTCATAGTCCGTATATTTAACGTTGCAATGTCAAAAGTCCCATGGCAGCCTGATCTAACCCGGTGATTCTTAGCACCCTCTGCCTTGGGGCAGGTCTTCCCGCTGCCATAGGTAGTTGCCCCTTGGCCTCCGGGGAATGAGGGCCGTGTTTGAGGTTGTACTGTCATATTTCAACATACTGAAATACCATGTTGAAGGTATGGACCGTAATCTGCCACGCTGGTCCAATGCGGGTTGGCAGATTTTGGATCATGTTAGTCTGAGGCCTCCGCTTTGACCCGTCCGCCAGGGGTGACCCTCCCAGGAGCATAGACTCCAGACGGCATAGCTCAAAGCTTCATTGCCCTACTCAAACCCCTTTACCACGTCAAGGTCTGATCCACAAAGGGGCATATATATATATATATATATATATATATATATATATATATATATATATATATATATATATATATATATATATATATATATATATATATGTGTGTGTGTGTGTGTGTGTGAGTGTGTGTATATAATAACTCTATTATAATACTAGCTATACCCGACCACGGGTTTCTGTGGCTCAGTCTGGTTAAATGGAAAATGTTCAATTCAGTGCTTGTGGGTGAGGGTGTAGAACACGCAACATATATTTATCCATGTGAGACGCAATCTGTGTTTAGAAAACAAAGAAACGAAACGA
Organism: Cosmopolites sordidus; assembly: GCA_031761425.1. NCBI lineage: Eukaryota > Metazoa > Arthropoda > Insecta > Coleoptera > Curculionidae > Cosmopolites > Cosmopolites sordidus. The sequence goes on along the minus strand of JARFXV010001027.1, from coordinate 55,595 downwards.
ACTAAGATTGTCTAGTTATAGCGCTTAAAGTGACAGTATCTTTTGTCATCTCGTCACAAAAACGCGATGAAATAAAGAAACATTTTAATTGATGAAAAAAGTTTATAGTGATGATTACTTATCCCGTACACGAGTGTTCGAGTGGTATAAGCTATTCCATGACATTCGTGATGCTTTGGAAGACGACCCAAAGTCAGGTCGGCTAAAAAACCAAAATTAAAATGAGTTTTTAGAAAAATTGTATATGTAAAGTATCATTGGTGAATACTATGTGGTTGTTATGAAGCGTTTGTGTAAGAGAATCGTTCGAGTGAGGACCGAATAGTGATTTTTTTGAAAAATAAATATGTGTGCTTCAACATCCTCCGTATTCGCCTGATTTATCTCCATGTGACTATGCTCCGGTTTCCGAAACTAAAACTAGTCATGAAAAAAACATTTTATCACAGTGTTACACAAGTCCAAGAAGTCGTGACGAGTGTCGTAGAGGCGATTTCGAAAAACGTTATAAAACACCTATGCTAGCGTTGTTTATACCTGATCAGCGGTACATTAATGCGGAACGGATGTATTTTGAATAAAAAGAAATATTTTTGGCAAAACAACTAATTGTTTTTTTAATTGAAAAGTTCCGTTAATTTTTCGACATACTGGGTATTTTCAAAATGTCCAGAGTTTTCTGAAATTCTAATGAGGTGGTACTCATATATGACATGGGCATCACCAGGTGTATAACAATTTTGTAGTGGACTAATTGATGAGTGCTATATCACATCTAGCTGAACGTCCAGATTGGTCCAACGAAACAGCTACTACAAAACTCCATGATTTATCTTTCAAAATAACCTGAAACTAAACCTGAAAGAAATGGATCGCACAACGAAGATTCACTTGTAAATAATGATGGTAATTATATAACAGACTAAATAAATATTTATATAACTATTTGCGTTTCTTTCTCTTTAAAAAAACCCTACCAAATCAAGTTTCCGAACAACCCGATACAAATACAAACACTAGGGTCGAACTTATTACCTCTAAATTGTAAACTTGAAGAGATTTACCTCTTCACACCACGTCACTTTTTGAAACTGCTCGACGCACGTTTCGCTAATCATGTTAGCATTATCAGGAGATAATTTAATCTAATTATAAAACTAAACTATGTTCTATTTATTTGATAAACCTACCTAACAAATTGCTTGTACCTAACGTACAAATTGTTTTAAATCATAGAATAAAATAATCATTACTTAAAAATATCCCTTATGTTTTTTTTTATTATATTAAATAATCTACGCAAATGAAGTTGTCATTTACTGACAATACTGTACACCAATTCCAGATTTTGTTTAGTTCGAAATACACAGTTAGTACAAATTTTAATCTATTATTTTGTTTGACGCGCTATTCATTCAACGATCAAAATATCTATTCGTAGAATATCTACGTAGAATTAACACATATATGGATATATACACAAGACATAGGTATCGCCATAATTAACTCATATCTGGTTTCATCTGGGTCATAACAGTTTCTCGAAATATTCGTGACCGTGGGCGAAATTAGAATCCGTCACATAGATCATTCCTTCAACGTAAATGTCGGCTAACTTTTTCCCCCAGCAAGAAATGGAGATAGTTCTTTAGGAACTTTGTAGTTCTGAAAGGCTAATTTTTGTTCATTATATATCAAGTAGACAAAGCATCACAAACAGATATTATGCGAATATTACAGCCGAAGGTTTGCATAAAAGCAATAAAAGAAACAAGACAAGAAACGTTGAGGCAAACCGTTTTGTTGCCAAGATAATACCTACCTTAGATAAAAAATCTGCATTTCAATGTATGCCATTCATAATGCTGCTTGTTGTGGCAATAGAGTAAGTTATCTAAAGATCATTCATGATGCACTGTCTTCATACATTATAAGGGTTAATAAAAAATCCGAACGAATATGTTATGTACCACTGTAATATTTCCTGACCTTCTAGAAACTAAATTGAATATTAAACAATAAATCGACTGCATTACATTCAAATATATATAATATGCAAATGCACAGCATTCATGCTAACTCTTATCATTTTTTCAAAACTAATATTGAAAGTTGTCAAAAAGATACTTTAGACATATTGATTCTTTCATATCGAGTTGTTCGGAAAGTTTATAGAGTTGTCTTTAAGGCAAAGAGAAATGCATTTAGTTTATGTAAATATTTATTTGTTCTAATATGTAATTATCATTGTTATTTTCAACTTATTGCCAACATAGTTGTAGGCCCGTAATGCCTTTTTACGAAAAATTAGCATCTTTATTACCAAAGAATGTCAACAGATTTTCACCTCTTATTCCGTTTTAAAAAACTTCCCATTTAAACAAAATTGTTTAGTAGATAGTTGCCACGAGTTTTTTCAAACCCCTATGATTTTTGTCGTAGCACATTGTTGTACACAATCCACTTTTCAGCACCAGTTGCCATCCGCTAGTTAAATGTGAAGACCGACAACATTGCTTTTAAAAAACTTTATTTTACAATAAGGGCACTTAACTAATGAAACAATATTATGAACAGCAATACAGCTTTTGACACTATAATATTGAGTAACATTAACATTACAATTCTTTACTTATATACTATAACAATGCCTTAGTCAGCGCTAGGCAAGCGATAACCGTCGGTTTGGGGTTATTACTCCTCCACCCTTAGTTTTTTCGACGTCCTCGTCGACAAGTTTTTGTAATAGTTTTATCGGAACAGATTTGTCTCTTTTCTGTTTTTGCCATAGATATATCACTAAAGCTATAACAAAGAATAACATAATACCTATGATTATAAATATATAATGAGCCTGTTGTTGAGGAATAACATCTTGCATATTTAGTGGCTCCATCAAATCTTCTTTGACTTTCCAGGGATTCTCTAAGTGTTTGATTTGTAAATCTAATGCTAAATTAGAGTTCTGGATGTTGTCACTTGTCGGAATTTGTAAGGAAATATTGTTAATTTCTAATGAATATTTTGTTGGCCGATGATCACATCGCATTGGCTCTGAATAAGGTTACAATGCTGGAGATCAGTTTTTTGAAATTGGAAACAATTTTCATATATTGTTTCTACATTTTTTACGTACATAGCAAAAGTGATTTATGATAAGTTAGTGCATGTACTTTATAGTTATTTTGAATAAGAGCATATAGACAGTCTTTTGGAAAAGAGCATCCATTGGCAATAGGGTTAGAAGAGATCCAATTTGTGTTAACTTCTTCGCATTGTTCGTACCATAAATTGTTACAATAATATTTACTAGGTGTTATCATCATTTTACAATCATTCCTAGGTATAGGGTATACAAATTTTAAATTACATACATTTCTTTCGAAGATCGGTATCCTAATAACTAGAATTGCCATTTCAGTTAATATCATAAGACCGGTTTTGCAAATTAATGTAAGTTCTGACAAATGTTTTATTGGCCATAGAGCATTTTTGGGATAGTGTATTTCCAGATATTTCCACATGTCTTTAATATCATTTACATTTAATATTTCGAGGTCTAACGTCTTTAAATGCGCAAAGGATATGATGCGTAACAATTTTTCTAAAAAATTATTTAATCGACTAATTTGTAAATACTGGTTTTGCATTGTAAGCATTAGATTCACCTCGTCACTAGACTTCAAGATTGCATAGCAAATAGTTTTGGTATTTTCGTCTGCGAGTTTCATATTATTTTCCATTTTGCTGATAATGTTACCGGCGAATGAACTGAGGTAATTTATCTTATGCATGGTATTTAACTGATTATGCTTTAAAATCTGCAGATTTTGCGTTATTGTCTGTAGGTCATTGTTGCCTAAGTTTCCTGTAATCAACTTGATACCGCTTCCAAGGAAGTTTATAAACCCACGTTTCCTGCGACTTGAATCGTAGTTAGTCAATTTTGCATATGTGTCGTATGTATTATTGAATGCTTCAAAGATATATTGAAATTGGGTCGACGTTAAATTATTGTTTTGCTTATTTATCATATGATTTTTAATAAGAACATTAAGAACATAAGAATAAACTAGTTAACGTAAATCTTAATTTTGTCATATTAAAAGGAATATATGTTGTATGATAATGACTTACAACTAAAGAAAGGGATATGTCTTCAGTGAAATAGCCATTATTTCTTAGCTTGTGTACCTGAACTGCTTGGCATTAGTTCGATGGGTTCTGTACTGTCAGGAGCAGGAGGCTGAAAGGAAGTAAGAGTCTTTCTAAGTCTCTTGATTTTTCTTACGTGTGTGGTTATGGGTTTTTTCTTTGAAATGCCTGTTATCTTATTTTTGTTTGTTTCGGTAACTTTAGTCGGTATGTACTGCGGGTTCATTTTATTGCATAGGGTATTTTTCCTAGATAGTCTGATCGGGAATTATTTCAGGGGGTTGTTCTGTATTATTAATTTGTTTTTGTGTGTTTTCGGATTGCTTTCTGTAAGTGTTTTTGTAAATATTTTCATGAAAAGGTATTAGTTCACTTTTTCGTCTTTGATTGTATTGTTCGTAAATAGTAAGGTCGTTATTTATATTAGGTTTATTAAGGTAGGGGCCGTATAGTATTGAAAATGGAGAGTGACCCGTGGCCGAATGAATACTTTGATTGTATATTAATATAGCGGAAGTCATTAAAGTTTTTGGCATTTCATCAGGATTTTGCAATTTCAGAACTCGTAATTTTTCTAATAATGTGGAATGTAGTCTTTCTATTGGACTGTTGGAAGATGAATTTCCAGATGTCGTGTAGTGGACTTCTATACAAAATAACTGACAGAATTCTTTGAAATGGTTATTTTTAAATTCTGCACCATTGTCAACGACAATTTTCGAGGGAGAATTATGATAGGAGAAATAGTGCCTTAATTTTCCAACGATGGTAACTGCATTTTTGTCAGTTACGAAATAAGCTTGAGCATATTTTGAAAATGAATCGATGATAGTTAAAAATTGGCAGTTTAGGAATTGAAATATATCGAGATGTAGAGTCTTAAAAGGTTTTTCTGCTAAAAGAGGGCCTTCATAAGCTATTTTGTAGGGATGCCTTTCGTATTTACTTTGCAAACAGATTTCACACATATTCACGATGTTAGTGATAGAATCTCTTAAGTTGGACCAATAATATTTTTGCTTAAGATGATTTACGTTTCTGTTATGCCGTTGTGATTAGTTTGATGATAGTTGGAAATAATTTCTTTTTGTTGGTTAGTGTCAGTGATGTCAGTCAAATATATGTTAGAAAAGATTAGCTTTGCGGATGGGTTCAAGTTTGCATTGATGATTCTTTGGAATTCTATTCTGTTCTTGATCTGGAATATAAATTGTGAAAGACGTGTCAGGTCTAATTACTTCTTTCAATATTTTGATTATATCCTCTTGACGTTCCGTCTTGGAGATTTCAATAAAATGGTGATTTTTCTTAAAAGGTTTTGAATATGAGTGTTTGAATTTTTGACCGTAATTAATGATTAGGCGATTCGTGGCATAGTTAACAGGTAATTCAGATATCGGAAGATATTTTCCTCGGGTGTCATGTACAGTAATGTCGGAGGTGACATCTTCGTCTCTTGTATTTTCGGCAGTATTTTTTTTGTCTACGTTTATGTTAATATACTTTACTTGGTTTGAAATAATTTCGTTATATTTTTCGCTATGGACAAAGTCTGCAAGATCGAATTCGGCGAGATTAGCAACTGTATCGTCAACATTGGGGACACTTGAATGTGCGTCGTTGGATTCATGAATATTAAGTTCAATACGGCAGAGAGCATCGGCAACGATATTTTCTTTACCCTTTTTGTATTTAATTTCAAAATTGAATTCTTCCAATTTGAGTCCTCCATCTAATTAAACGGGAGTTGGGTTCTTTTATCTTGGAGAGCCAAACTAAAGGATTATGGTCTGTTTCAATGATGAACCTTTGTCCATATAAATACGGCCGAAAGTGTTTAGTGGATTCAACTATAGATAAAAGTTCTCTCTCAATAGTAGAGTAATTTCCCTCAACTGTATTGAGGGTTCTGGAATGGAACGCAATGGGACGTTCGTTTTGAGAAAGGACGCTTCCTATTGCTATGTTTGAAGCATCTGTGGTTAATTTGAATGGTTTACTATAGTCGGGGTACTGTAGAATAGGACAGTTCGAGATTAGCTCTTTGCATTTTTGGAAGGCGTTTTTGTATTCAGAATTTTCAGTATCGACAGAACTACCTTTTCGGAGGCATTTGGTTAATGGAAAGGTGATTCGTGAAAAATTCTTTATAAATCTCCTGTAATAGCCTACCAATCCCAAGAACGCTTTTATTTCTTTTTGGCTTTTTGGGATGGGATAACGTGTGATGGCTTCAACCTTTGTTGGATTTGGTTTTATCCCTTCTGAAGTGATAACATGCCCTAAGAAGGCAACTTCTTTGCAAAGGAATACGGAATACGGATTTGTCGGACTGTACTTTCAAGTTTACTTCTTTCAATTTTTTCAGTATAATTCGAATATGATCGATGTGTTCTGAAAGAGATTTAGAAAAGATAACAACATCATCCATATAAAGGAAGCAGAATTTGTAGATGTATTCTCTTAATATTTCGTTCATCATTCGTTGAAACGCGACAGGGGCGTTTTTGAAGCCGAATACCATTCTGAGGTACTCAAAATGACCATTATTTACAGTAAATGCCGTTTTTTTCAATGGATTCTGGGCACATTTCAATCTGGTGGAAACCTTGAGCTAAATCAAGAGTGGTGAAATAAGTGCATTTTCCCAGATTGTCGAAAATGTTGTCTATGCATGGGAGTAGCCATTTCTCTTCAACTGTCACATCGTTAAGTTGGCGGTAATCGATCACTAGTCTTAACTTCTTTTTACCAGAAGCATCTGCCTTTTTTGGAACGATCCATACTGGGGCGGAATAAGGTGATATCGAAGGTCGAATTATTTTATTGTCTAATAGTTTCTGAATTTGAGCTTGTATTTCCTGATTCATGGAAGGTGGATGTCTATAAGATTTTACATAGACAGGACGATCATTTGTCGTACGGATAACGTGTTTCGTCTGGCTGGTAAAAGAGAGGTCGCTTCCTTCGTGATACATAATATCTTTGAAATCGTGAAGAAGAGGTATGATTTTTGATTTCTCTACAGGTGTTAAGTGATCTAACCTTAGTTGTTTTGTCGGATCGAATTTTTGTCTGTTATATTCGCGAGGAGGGTCTATTAAATCGAATTGATCTTGGGGAATAATTTTTAGTCTTTGATGAAAATTAATACTAACTTCAGGAATAGGATTCGGAATTTTACAACATCCATTCTTTTCATTGATTAAACTATCAGGTATAATATGATCTCCAATTGTAAGAGAAGGTAAGATAGCAACGCCATTTTCGTGATTTACCGGAATAACGAGATAATCGTTATGAAAATTGTGGATTGGTCGAACTAAAGGTTTGTTATAAGCGAGAGAAAATGGAATTTTTATATTTTGAAGTGTTAGAATTTTCTTTTCGTAGTCTATTAGTGCGTGTAAGTTTCTCAGATACTTTGTTCCTATCAGTGCATCGAAATCGTTATGCCAATTTAACACTCTCATTCTAATATCGTAATTAAGTCCTAATTCTTTTAGTAAAGGTATTATTAAATTTGTATCTTCTTTATATCTAGTTTTACAAGCTGTAACTTCAAAGGGTTCGAAAAAGAGGTTTTCTGGAAATAAATTAGCTATTTTCGGTGTTATTATGGAATCAGTAGCACCGGAATCTATAAGGACAGATATTTGCATTTGGGGAAGATAGAAATATGGTAACTCGATCCTTTGGGCTATGTTGTTTAGGTTGATGGCAGTTAAGGGCCTATCTTGTGAAAATTTTCAGATATATTATCTGGATGATCTTCAGAGTTTCGTTCTCCAGTAGGGGTTGGTTGACATAATTCGGTGTGAGACATTTCTGAAGGGAAATCTTGTTGTTGGAAATGATATTGTGAATAGTCATATCCTTGAGGGGGTTCAGAAGGTTCCTCTATGAAATATTCTTCGTTATAAGGTTCAGTATACGTCTTCACATTTGTTAGTTCTTGAGAGACAAATTTTCTTGGACCTGTTGGTTGAAAAGCGTTGGGATACCTATGAGGTGGTCGATTCTGGAATATTCTCGAAGGACCTCCAGTGGAAATGGACATAGGTGTAGGGGCATCTAGTTTAATGGGTTTATTATTTTGTGGTGCAAAACTATTCCTGGGTTTGCCAAACACTTGAGTGTTTGTCGGATAATGCCTCTGAACTGGTCGAGGTTGAATGTGAATCGGTTGGCTAGGAAATCTCGATTGTTGCGTTTGCGGAAAATTAGTTGAATGTTGAAAGGAGTTGAATGGTTTTTGAGATGGTGTTTTCATATCTTGGTGGAATATACATGAATTATTTGCAAAGCTGACTTGCGATTCTATCATATTAAAGTTTACAACATGCGTATAAGCGTTATCAAGTGTATCAGGATTTTGTAGCATAAGCATTGTTTTCAAGGTTTGTGGCGGATTTGCAGTTAATATTAAAACGGCAGTTTTCTGTATTTGACTTAATAAAATTAATTTTGAATTTTGATCTTGAACTTCGCACTGTATGCACTTTGAACAAATGCTTTAAGTCGATCTACGAAGTTAAGGATGTTCTCATTCTTATTTATTTTGATGTATTGCAATTGTTGCATTAAAATTTGGTAAGTAATTGGATCACCAAATTTTTCTCTTAAAGCTGTTTTTATTTTGAGCCAATTATGCAGATCTGGTCTTGAGAGAAGAAATTCTCTAGTATTATCTACTAATTTTGATTTTATCGCGGCCAAAATTACTTTACTTAGATTTTCAATATCGTTATTAGAATAAAGATAATGAAATTCGTCTATAGAAATTAAGAAACTCTCCAAATGACTTTGAGCACCGGAAAAAGTTGGCAAGAGTGACGTGTGGAATCTGATATTTTCCATGTTTGGTTGACTAGTATAATTAATATTAGAATCTAAACTTAAATTACTTAAAAGGTTTAATAAATCTTCTTGATTTATTGAGTTTGAACTTGCTTCTGTATTTACTTGACTTTCACTTAATCCTAATTTTGCCCTATTATTCAATAAAATCTTTGTTAAACGTTTAGAAGTTTCAGACATTCACATAGAAATATGTAAAAATGGCAATTCAGTTTTAACTTACAATATAATCAAGGATGGATCTATAAAGCTTATACTGTTTAGTTCCACAACCAAAGGGTTCCCTATAAAGGCGTGGCTGAATGGTGGTCTGAATTGTTGGTCTTCCTGGGTAGGCAGGAACTGGACCATAGCTTCTCTGACAACACGATAGATGATAGCTTGATCTCGAATTCTCACCTTTCTTCGATAGTGCCTTAAGACTTGAAAATCACTTCTGCACAACGGTAAACCGATAAAGGGCAGAATGATACTATCCTGTCCGCAGCGCCAGTTAAATATGAAGACCGACAGCTTTGCTTTTAAAACACTTTATTTTATAATAAGGGCACTTAACTAATGAAACAATATTATGAACAGCAATACAGTTTTGACACTAGAATATTGAGTAACATTAACATTATAATTCTTTACTTATATACTATAACAATGCCTTAGTCAGCGCTAGGCAAGCGATAACCGTCGGTTTGGGGTTATAACTCGCTTCAGAAATGGAGCATCAATTTTTTTTCATCAAATAGATTTGGTCAAGCAGATATCGCTTACTAAGTTCGTGGGGGTACCTATTTTCTTTTTAAACGATCATAAACGGTCGATTTTCTAATATTTACTTCTCTGCAATCTCACTGATCGTCTTGCGCGGATCTTCAGGTGTTATGGCCTTTATTTCCCCGACATCAATACTTGAAGGACGATCAGAGCGATGTCAGTCTTGCAGGTCAAAATCTCCGCCCCTAAACCAACCAAACCATATTTGCACCATGGTCTCAATAACAGATCCCTCTTAGTATATGGTACAAAACGTGTTTTTTTAGACAGTACTCTTGCCCATTTTGAAATAAAAAAGCATATGTGGCGTAAATGAAAATTATCGACCGAATTTTTCAATTTGAATTAACTTGACTAACTGAAGGTAATTCAAAGCGAATCTGAACATAAACATTGTAAATATCACAAGAATTAATAAGATTTAAATAAACATTACTACTCCAACACAGATTTTTACAGGCATTAAAATCCCTAGAAAATTTCCTGACGACTCGATATATAATATATCGTTATATTTATCACGTAAGATTTCTAAAAAAAGTTTATCATTTATAGATTTTATTACATAGAAACAGATAACAAAATTTTAGTTGTCTAAATGGTTGTGACGTGTTCGCGACGAACTAAAACTCAAAAAAATATCAAGAATGTCTGTTCTTATGTAAATAAAATCACTAGGTAAAAAAACAAAACGGAGACTAATTTCTCAGTGATTCTTTTTCTGTGATAAATTTGCCTAACGAACAAAACATTTTAAAAACACAAAATTTTCTAAAATAAATACAAACTTTTGGACTTTAACGTTTCGGGAGGTCTTCTCTTCCCTTTTTCAAAAAGAATCTAAAAATAATTTATATTACTTTCTCTATAATATTATAAAATATAGTAAGTATGTAGTAAAATATAGTAGTAGTTTTTACTGACAGTTACATACTGCCAAAAAATTATATAGGCGAGGTTTTATGACTGATTATTGTGAATAGAAATAATTAAACATTTTTAATTGTATTCTTTAGAATCGGGAAGCATATTGAATTTATATTTACCGAAGGCATAGCAATAGAGTTATTTTTATTTAAATTAATTACAGCCGTTTCTTTTAATCTTCTGTATGTAGTTACCGATTTTTTTAACAACGTTTTGGAATTATTGCAATTGATTTAATGTCCCGATTCCCATGCGTTTTGGCAAATTATAGATTTATTAAAATCACCCTTTCTAAGAAGGTTTTTATGTTCTTTTATTCTAACGTTTAACGGTCTAGATGTCTCGCCTATATAGAACTTGCCACATTCGCAGATAATTTTATTAACCACATTTTTGGTATTCTATTGTGTGTTGTTTGGTTTGGTTTTTGTCAATATAGATCTAAGAGTATTTTTTGTTTTGAATATCGTTCTTGTATTTATTTCCTACTCTTTTAATTGTGTCAGAAACACCGCGGATGTAAGGAATTGTGAGGTTAATTGTTTGAGAGTGATTATTTTTGTTATTAATAAGTTGTCTATTTTGTTGTTCTGTTAAAAGTAAGCCTGTTAAAAGATTTACGTATGAAATTTTTTGAGTAATTGTTTTTTATTAAAATGTATTTAATGTAATTTGTTTCTTTTTTTAGTGTATCACTGCCGGTATAAACAAGTTTTGGTCTGTCATATAAACTTTTAATGACTCCTATTTTGACTGACTTTGAGTGATTGGAAAATAAATTGAGATACCTATCTGTATTTGTAGATTTTCTGTAAACTGTAATTTATAATGTGTAATTTTCTTTTATTATTTAAAGTGGCCAAGGAATGGCAAGAAATAGGCGAGACATCTAGAACGTTAGATGATAGAATAAAAGAACATAAAAGCCTTCCTAAAATAGGTGATTTTAATAAATCTAGAATTTGCCAACACGCATGGGAATCAGGACATAAAATCAATTGGAATAATTCCAAAACGGTATTAAAGGAATCGAGGACTAAATACAGAAAATTAAAAGAAACAGCTATAATGAATTTAAATAAAAATCATTATATTACTATGCCTTCGGTAGATTCAAATTCAATATGGTTGCCGATTCTATAGAATATGATTAAAAACGTTTAATTATTTCAATACACAATAATCACACAGCAAACCTCATTTATATAATTTTTTGGGAGTATGTCACTGTCAGTAAATATATTATTGTCAATGTAAGTATCATTGACATATACAATATATATTTACTTAGTATCTTTTAGAGTATGATATAGAAATTATTATAAATTATTTTTAGATTCGTTTTGAAAACGGGAAGAGAATACCTCCGGAAACGTTAACGTTCGAAAGTTTGTATTTATTTTAGAAAATGTTGAATTTTTTAATTTTTTTGTTCGTTAGGCAAGTTTATGACAGAAAAAGAATCACTGAGAAATTCGTCTCCGTTTAATTTTTACCCAGTGATTCTTTTATTTATATAATAGCAGATATTCTTGATGTTTTTTTGTTTTAATCCATGGGGAAAAACCAAAAAAAAAAAATTATTTTAGCTATTTGCTTTACGTATAATTTTTTTTTAATTCACCCATTGACACAGTCGTATTACAATTTTGACTAAAATTGAAATTCCAACAATTTGTCAAATTACGCAGGTGATTAGTTACCATTGTACTAGGCAACAGTAAATTTAAAATAAATCGTAAGTCATCATGATTTATTCGGATGCAGAAATAGCTGATATGCATTTGATTTATGGCATGGCAAATTGCAATCGAGCCGAAGCCAGACGACTTTACGCGGATCGTTTCCCAAACCGACGTTTGCCTAACAAAGAGAAAAAAAGCATTCGAGAGATTGCATAGACGTTTACACGAAAGTGGGGCCTTTAAATCTGCTATTCATGATCATCAGTGCCGGAGTTGGAAAATTGGGCGGACCAGCAGCATTTGTGGAAAAAAAAATTATAATTTTGATCTTAAAAAAATAATGCACAAGTTTATGATGATGGTTAGCGTTCGATCTGACCGCATTGTTGGTTACCCCTTGAGAGGCAGACCAATATCTGAATGCGTTTTCGGTATGAGTTTGAATTTCTTCAAGTCACTTGGTGGTCCGTACCAATTCTTTTAGTAAATCGGATTTGGCTAGTGCGGTCTAAAAATGAGTGAGAACTATTTCAACCAACGGTGCGCTATCAAGTTTTGTTTTAGACTTAGGCGCAGTGTGGCGGAAATTTTCGTCACACTTCAACAGACCTATGGAAACAGTGTTTTGTTAAGGCCAGTGTTTCACTCTGGTCCTGCTAAATCTTCAAACCATGGACTTTGGACTTCAAGCATACTATAATGCTTTTCAGCGTTTACCCGAATTTCCATGCAAACTATATAAACTATATAAATTATTATTTTCTTTAAATCCGATGGCTACCCAAACCATAACCGAACCACCCCCCTGTCGTCGTGACAATATTCTTTATCCTTGCCTTAAGTCATGGTAATAATGTTAGTATCCATATGGTCCATAGAGGACGAATTTTTCAGTCCTCAAGTAAGTCTTGTAAAAAGAGGTAAGCGGTGGATGTTTTTCCATTTTTTTCCTTTGAACCTTACTGAGTATTCCTGGGCAGACGTTGGACATTACGGACTTTTGTTTGGGCCTCCTTGGAGATATAATTAATTGAAAGTCAACAATGACGTGCTACTGGCAAAATATTTACTTTAAATGGATTAAGAAGTGTCGGAGATCTCATTTAAGGTTTAGAATGAGAATATTAGCCAATATTGATAAATTAAAGGTTTGGAGAATAAGTAATGCATATGTTGTTCATATTGTTGCATTTATATCGTCGATATACATATATATATATATATATATATATATATATATATATATATATATATATATATATATATATATATATATATATAGGAACAGTTACGTAATTAGTGTCTAAACATTTATCCAAAACAAACGATATTAATATTGCTTTCAAAAAAAGCCAATAGTCTTGGACGCCTCATTAAAAACAATAGAAGCCAAACAAATAAACTCTATAAATCAGGAATTTATTTAATTGAGTGGTGCGGGTCGTGTCCAAAAGTCTATGTTAAACAAAGAGGAAGGTCTTTCGGTACTAGGGTTAATTAATGATCATAAAATAAGTTATACTAAAGAACAAAATAATTCTCATTATGCTAACCACTTAATGTTAGAAAATCGTACTTTCAATGATAATTTTAAAATGTTACATAATGAAAAGAAATCCAAAAAATTAAATCTTTTAGAGAGCCTAGAAAATAATAAAATAAAATATTTGGATATCTATCTAAATGATCAGCTAGACTTGAATGGGTTACCGTTATTAAAGTTATATTGCCCTCCTAGACGTTGAAAAATGGATTTCCCCGCTATTATCTTTTATGGTATTATTAGATCGATGGACAGTGTAGGTTGAAATTACTCTTAGTCTAACATAGTTTGTATTGTGAAAAAGGCACTATGTGGCAACAATTGTTATACATACAATTTTAAATATAGTAGAAATTTTAGATATTAATATTTGCTTATTTATTTAAAATGAATTTCCATCAAGTATCGGCTACCAAACCAAACCAAAATACACAGTAGTGTTCAATTCTGGACGTAACAAGAAACATAATCGACGAGTTGATGTTCTGTGGCAAAAATGAGACCAAATAATATTTCTATAAAAACCCTTTTATCGCCAACAAAAATATCAATCACTAACTTAAGCCGAATTTAACGATCCTTAATGAGAAACGCTTTTTCTCCATAAGATGTTGTGAGAGATGTGAAAAGTAATAAAATGAATATCGATGCTCCTGTTTTATTGATATTAAAAGAGCCCGCCGGAACAAAACATCAAAAACGCATCGACATTCTTCACGGAACAGATGCGAATGAAAAATGCCTATCTTACGTTCAGGTTGTGGTGAACTTGCTGATATTTTTTTCTTAAATTAAACTGAAAAAATTATTATATTTAATATAGGTTAGAATATTTTCTTATTTATATTTATTAGCGTTTATAAGTTTATCTCTAGTAACCTCTGGTGATGCTGGCACGATTGATTAATAAAACGCGCGCTAAAAATTAAAATAAAGCAATAAGCATCTTTTCGTAGCTACGCAAGTGACCAAGTAATCAACTAACTAAGATTGATATACATTATAAAATATTATACAGTGGTGGTCAATAAAATATGAATGCTGGAAAAAAAATTATAAACCAAGTTTTCTTTTCTGATTTATTTACCATAATAAATAAAAAAATATGCTAATATTAACTGACCCTTAAACATTTTGTTTACAATATAACCAGAGCATTTTATTGAAGCTTATTTTCTTAAAGAATGTATTTCCACCTAATGGTTCGTACTTCAGCGTTACAAAAAATAAAGATGTACCAACTTTATACACGTTATAGCGTACCAATTCTGATGACACTTGTATTTATTTTATTGATACAGCAAAAGTTACTACTGAAGAAAGGCGTTTCATTTTGCAGTTACGAAACCAAAACAAATATTATGCATTTATTACGAATGCAATCAAATGGTCACCATGTATAATTGCTACAGTTTTAAAGAATTACATGTGACTCAAAAACAATCAAAAAAGAGAGACCGTCCAAGACGGATATAAACTCGCTTTTACGATGGTTGAATAGGTTTCTTCGCGCTTATACCATGATTTCTTATGCTTAGCATTATTAAACACAATCAATTTTTCATCACCTTTAACCATCCGCTTTAGAAATGGATCGATATTCAAATAGAAATTAAAATTTGCAAATTGGAAAGTAGAAATTCGATCTATCAAATTTTTCTCCATTAACTCATGCGGCACTCGTATATCGGCCTTGATAATTCCAAATTGATAGTCGCCTTGATAGTGTTGACTGGTTGACTCCAAGAATTTTTCAGATTTCTCGAGTAGTTCTATATGCTGCTAACTTTCAATTAGTGCCATTATTTTGTCGTCATTAGCTTCGACCAGTCATCCAGAATATGGTGCATCGCTAATATTACGAGGGTTGTTTTTATGCATCCAGAATAATAAATAAAATCAAATATTTATCATTAAAAATGATTTTATTATTTTCAAAATATTCTCTGGGATGATCGATAATACTTTCGCATACGTTTGAAATAAGTTTCACAGCACTTTTTCCATTCCGATTGAGATATCTCCAAAGCATGCATTTTGGCATCAAAAATCGTTGACCCATCAATTCGATGTTTTATCTCGTCAAATATTGAGTTATTCGGTCCGATGTATGAGAGCTCGCGTTGTCATGGTGAAGAATGACCCTGCGTCGCTGGTTGATTTTTTTTTGTTATTTCTTCAGACTTCTAGCAAACAAATGGTTGTGGACCATTCAGAATTGATCGTTCTATGATTCTCTAATGGCACTGCAGCCACATTCCCATTTATCACAAAAAAAACAGGCAACCATTAGTGTTTTTTCGAAGTTCAACAACTTTTGTTGGGTTTGGTCCATTTTGAAAGAGCCATACAGTCGACTGCTGTCTACTATTGGGCTCATAATGCATAGATCCAAGATTCATCGCCTGTGTAGATGTTATATACGGCTTTTAACATGCCACGATTGCATTTTTTGAGCATTTCTTTGCATCAATCGACACGAGTGTTTTTTGAGCCATTGTTAAATTATGCGGAATCCAACGCGCACAAATCTTTTCCACGACTAAATGTTCGAAGGTGTTTCATCGCCAAAAGTTGAAGTCGATTGATACACTATTGTTGAGATAATCCACGTCGAAAGTCGACGTAAATCATCGCACGAAAATTCTCACGAGTTAATTTCATTTTTTGACTGAGATGAAATTTTCAAGTCACTAAACAACACAAGTAGCATCTGTATCTTAAAACGTTTTGAGTACGTATAGAGTCATCAATGCCAAGCTTTACAATGTATATGTCAGATGGAGCTTTGCAATACTGCTGTTGCCAATTCCGGATACATAAATGGCAACCTTCGTAAAAGTGTTTTCGTGAAACTTTCTGAACCACTTACGACATGTGGAATCATTAACATCACCCTCACCGTACATAGCACATATATTTTTTTGCATTTGCAAATCATTCTTGCCTTTTCGGAAATTAAAAAGCAAAACATGTCAAAAATTTTTAGATGTAATTCCATCAAACGCCAAAAATTGGACAAACATTTTGGGTCAACCCAATATATGAAATAAAATTGTTCATTTTTCATTATTTTAAAAGTTTTACTTACTCCGCAATATCACATTGTACTTAATAAACATTTCAAATGTTTAATCGACGGCCAATGACCAATAAGTAGTTGAAAGCATGAAGATGTATTATGTATGATGATAGACATGACAATCAAGTGTCAGATTAAAGTGTGACAGTAACATATTTATTAAAATATGAACGTGTAGTCTGGTTTATTTGATTTGCTATCGGTAACAGACAGCGACTGTATATAATTCTATAACTAGTATTGAAACATATGCATGTTTAACTAAGGAAACCATAAATATGGATTTTATATTGTTAAACATTTACCTTTCTTGGGAAAGATCAGCGGATATCTTGGTGAAAGATTGTTCAGTATCTGAAAAAGAAAAAACATCCACATAAGACCTAAAAGTTTTAATTATTTCGTAAATTAGAAATTACGAAACCTAAAATTACAGCTTCAACAATATAGTTTTAAAATAACCCTTATTTTCAACACTCTTAATATCAGTAACCATTACAGATCAATTATTCTATTGGAACCTTTGGTATGAGATACTAAACTCAAAGAGATTTACAACTAAACACCACATCACTTTATCTAAACTTCTCGACGAACGGTTCGCTAACCATGTTAGCATCATCAAGAGATCATTCAAACTAATTCCAGATCATCTAAAATTATGTTCTATTTATATGACAATACATATTGACATATATTTATATGACAAATCTATTTATATCTAATAAAACGTATAAAAGTCCTGAATAGTGACACCATGAACCTAATAATCCTGAACCGTGAACCTTCATAAATCCTCGATTTTTCATATTGAAATATTGAAATAAGTTATCAAGATTGTCATCGATGTTGGGCTAAAAGCTAAAAAATTCATATTAACTAGATATAAAGCACTTACTTACTTACTTACTTACTCCTATGCCCTTATACGCTTAGGCGTCAGGCCATATAAAGATCATGGGTAATAACCCATAATAGATATGGAAGAAATGAGAAATCATTTATTGCCCAATGTGCGCTAGAACATGACCATAATACAAGGTGTTCCGTAAGAAAGTTTCTATTTCATTGGCTCACTGCGCAAACACAATAACTGGGAAGGGCGCGGGGCGCATATCAATCGATAACCCCGCGTTTAGGAATTTAGTCGGTATGGACCGTTTCTCGGGAACATACTGTGCGTTGTATGTGCGAGAATTATGAAATATCAGTGATTCGACGATTGTTATTCATTTCAACGGTCATGTAAATAAGCAGAACTGTCATTACTGGAGTGCAACGAACCCGAAACACAAGCATCAAAAACCTCTACATTCACCTTAAGTCACTGTATAGGCTGTAATGTCAGCGCCAGGAAAAATAGGCCCGTATTTTTTTTAAGAAGGCAGTTATCGACAATTCAGAACGTTATGTGGAAACATTAGACTTTTTTTGGTACTTGAACTGCAAAACTGTACTGGTTATAATTAAAGAGCATTGTTTCAGCAGAACGGAGCAACGCCACACGTCTCCAACACGACTCTGCCATAAGTTGAAATTTTGAATTTTGAAAATCAAATTTTTTGACGTGAAATTTGCCCAAACAAATTGATCTCCAAGAGAGGTGACATAAACTGGCCTTCACGTAGTCCTGATTTGAGCCATATAGACTTTTTCTTGTGGGGATATCTAAAATCGACAGTTTGTCTCAATAAACCGGGTTCTTTGGTGCAGTTAAAATAATATATCCGACACGAAATGGTAGCCATTCCAGATAATATGTGCCGAGCCGTCCTAAGGAATGTTGCTCTTCATTTAGATGAGTGCTGTAAGCGTGATGACATTATTTATACAAAGTAAGTTCCAAAAATGTGTGTTTCAATAATTAATAAAGATTTTTTTAAAAGACGGCTCTCTTTTAGTTATATCGCTATATCAAAAAGAAAGTTTTTTTAGGACACCTCTTATAAATATTAATGACTTAAAGCTTACTAAAAGTGTAACTAATAATAGGGCTTTGGATGTATATGAAAACATCCTAATAGCAAAATGTAAAGAAAAAATAACAACCGGGAAAGAAGACCAATTTCATTGAGTCTAGTTTTTGAATAATGAATTATATATAACGCTTGTTTAATTTCATGGTTCATGATTTTTACATGCCTCATTAGGTACGGTTGTTATATAAATAGAGCATAGTTTAGTTTTAGAATTAGACTGAATCATCTCCTGATGATACAAACATGGTTAGCGAAATGCGCGTACTGAAGTTTAAAAAAAAGTGTTTTGGTGCTTAGGGGTAAATCTCTTTGAGTTTACCATTACAGTTGTTGAACATTTTAATATATAAAAAAATTAAAGGCTTTGACCAAATTAAATTCAACCTTTTTAGAAATAAAAATGTTAATAAAGAAAATGAATACTATACATATTTATATTTCACCTTCAGAAATGTAATGATATTTCAATTCACATTCCAAGGCTTTACCATTTTTGTGTTTCCTGCATTCAAAATATAAAGAAATAGTAGTCCAATAGTTTAATTTAGAGGACATTTAGTTACCACGAATTTTAAATCCCCATCAGTAGTTAACGTCACATATTTAGTATATAGCAACTAATTACAACATATATAAAAATTGATGGTTTTGTTTAAAGGAAGTACTCTAAAATACGAACCTGAATATCGTGTATATCGTATAAATCAGTATTTACAATTATAATATATATACATTGAAACGAAAAATAGTTTCAATAAGCTACAAATTCCCGTAGAATTGAAATATACAGAAAACTGCATACACTTTTCGGTTGCGTAATAATTTACATGTAAATTTCAGTTAAACTTTATATCGTTATGTCAAGATTATTTTAAATTATCAATATACCACTAAATGCACTGAACATTGAGCATATGTCATATTAATTTGTTAAGAAAATTATTGCAATTTATATTATTTTAATTGTGTATATCAATCCTTCTATTGGAACCTTTGGTGTGAAACACTAAACTTGAAGAGATTTACCACTAAACACCAAAACACTTTTTTGAATTGCTCGACGTACGTTTCGCTAACCATGTTAGCATCATCAGGAGATGATTTAATCGAGATAGATTAAATAATCTCCTGATGATGCTAACATGGTTAGCGAAACGTGTGTCGAGCAGTTCAAAAAAGTATTTTGGTGTTTAGTGGTAAATCTCTTCAAGTTTAATTGTGTATATTTAAATGCTGTATTTTCAAATAAATTTTTGTTAAATTACTTTGACTTTATATAACATTTTAAAGCGCGTTCTTTAGCTCTATCTAACTGCGGTTATAGTTTTGTTCTAAAATACTTTTGGTCAATTCTTTCAGAGCGTTAAATACAACATGGACAAAAAGCGAATTCGCACAATTTTCTTGTTTCAGTTCAAACTAGGTCGAAAAGCTGCCGAAACAACTCGCGATATCAATGATGCGTTTAGCGCTAGTCAAGAAACCACTAATGAACGTACTGCAAAATAGTGGTTTAAAAAAAAATCATAGCGGTGATAACAGCCTTGAGATGATGAGCGTAGTAGTCGGGCATCGGATGTTGACAACTACCAATTGGGGGCCTTAGCTGACGCTAATCCCCGTACAACTGTTTGGGAGCTTGCCTCTGAATTAGGCGTAACGCATGTGACAATTTCTAACCATATGCATAAGATTGGAAGGTGAAAAAGCTCGATAAATGGGTGCCACACAAAGTGAATGAAAATAAAAAATCACCGTTGTGAAGTGTCGTATGTCCTTCTTTTGCACAATAAAAATAACCTGTTTCTCGAACGAATTGAGACGTGCGATGAAAAGCGGATTATTTCCGACATTTAACGACGATCGGCTCAGTGGTTGGGCCGCGACAAAGCTCCATAACACTTCCCAAAGCTAAACACGCACGAAAATAGGAACATGGGGACTGTTTAGTGATCTGCGGCCGGTCTGATGCATTACAGCTTCCTGAACCCGGGCGAAAGGATTACAGTGGAGAAGTATTACCAACAAATCGAAAATGAAATGCACCAAAAAATGCGACGCATGTGCCAGGCATTGGTCAACAGGAAGATGCGAATTCTTCTCCATCACAACGCTCGGCCACACGTCTCAAGAATCACGCGACAAATGCTGCATGAGTTGGGCGAAACTCTCGACCATCCACCATACTCACTTGACCTCTCGCCTGCCGACTACCAGTTTTTCAAGCATCTCGACAACTTCCTGCGCGAGAAATGATTTAAAAATCAAGAGGATGGAAAAACTGCCTTCAACAAATTCGTCGCCTCCAGGAATGCGAAGTTTTATGCAACCGGTATAAACAAACTTGTTTCTCATTGGTAAAAATGTGTTGAGTGCAATAGTTTTTATTTCAATTAGTTTTTATTTTATCAGTTTTGTATGAGCTGAGAGATATGCATTTCAATGTAATGGTTAAAAACCGTAATAACTTTATTAACAACCTAATAAAACATAGGACTATATTTTATCGTATTCATATAAAATGGAGTGATGTAAATATAAAAGTCAAAATGGAGCTAATGAGATAGCCCCAAATATTTTTTTCTACGAACGGACTAGTACAGACATTTCTAGAATATTTAAATTACTCAATCATGCAAACCAATTAGTACTGGTATTTTACCAACTGACAGCAGAGTGACATGTAATTTCTCAAAAAACAAATTGGATAGTGATACTTCAATCCGTGGCCATTCAGTAATATAAGGTAAGCTTTTATACTTAATGTTATTCTCATGTTTGTTTTAAGTATAAAAAAAGCCTTCCAGACATACACATATGTCCAAAAGTTTGGAATATTTACAAATATGATATCTACACCTTTGCTACTCTAGATATTGTGATGGATATTTATTTTGGAGCGTTTTTAAATGAAAAAAACAAAATCATTGTTTAACTGATAACACAGGTCTTCCCATTTTTGCCCGTTCCGTTGATATTGGTATTTACACATTATTTCAGTTCTTTTTCGAATTTCAATCAATCCGTTTAAAAATGCCTAGAAACATGGTATCTCATTTTAACAGATCAAGAGTAATTGCTTTGTTACAACAGGGCTTTAATCAAAGTGATATCGCAAAAATTTTAGATGTTTCCCAAAAGTGGTAAAAAACGATACACAACAGCTGCACAAGACCGCCAGATATCAATGATAGTTCGAAGAAATCGTCTGGAATCTACCAGTAGTATATCAAGGGAGCTTGTTACGCTTGAAGGGGTGAATTTTTCACGACAAACGATAACACGCGGACTGAAAGTGGTAATTTTGCATCGCAGAAGACTTTTATGTGTTCCCAAATTAAGTCTTCAACAAGAAAAATGAAAAACTGCAATGGGCTCGAGAAATGATGGATCATAGTCCTAATTGGAATAACGTGATGTTCTCCGATGAAACGAGAATTGGCTTGGTTTCTGATTCATGAAGAACATTAGTTTGAAGAGCTCCAAGTCGACAATCTCGACTAGAAGCAAGTCAACCAAGTATCCGATTTGAAGATGGGAACGTGATGTTTTGGAGTACATGGATACCTCTACTGGTCCCGGAGAGAAGAGTCACTGGTGTTGTGTACATCGAGCAAGTTTTAAATACTGTTGTGCGTCTGTTCTGAGGAGCAATATTCGACGGATTTGTTTTCCTGGATGACAACGTACCTCCTCATCGAACAGCAGCAGTACTAAATATTTTTGAAGAAGAGCGAATACACGCACGCTGAAAACACGCATCAAGAAATAAACCAATACTGCTCTTACCCTGCGAGAACTAAAAGATGCTGCTCGTGAAGAATGGGAGATAATTTCACAAGCCCAAATTGATCATTTGATCGACCTCATGCCAAATCGCCCTCAGGCAGGTTTACAGACCCATGGAGGAACTAATCTTATTAGTTTTATTAAAAGTTGTTTTTTTATTTTTAAATTACTTTTGAAGGCAATTGGAACATTGTAATTTTTTGATTCCAAAATAATAAATCAATTTTACATACATTGGTCATTTGGTATTTAGTTCAGTTTTATTTGGCACCAATAAGAATAATAATAAAATAATGATTACGTAAACAAATAAAGGAAAAACTTAAGCGGCCCCTAGATTCAATATTATGGTCAATATATTGCACAATAATATTGACCGTCTGTAGGTTATATTGAAGGATTGCACATTATATAGAGTCAATCAAAAAGAGTTTAATATTTATTGTGCAATATGATGTTATCTGATAAATATTGAATAGTCTGGGGGTGATATTGCACAATAATGTTTCATTTCTGTCCCCGCAATCTCGCATTATAGTGTCCTTTTTTTGAATTTCAAGTATAGCCATTCTCAAGAGTTCATCAAATAATGTACCGTCCATTAGCAGAAAGTTTCGGTAATCAGCTGGTTCACATATTCTTAGTTCACTTATCAAATTTTCATGAGTGGATTTATTTCTTTTTTTGAACCATTCGTTCATCCATCTGCGTTTTTTTCTCCTTATTTTTCAAAGCTATGACTAAAGCAATGGTCACACACGCTTTACTTTTCGACATGTTAAGTTGTTGACTGTAGAACGGTCAGTTGTAATCTATATTATTGGACAATAATATTGCAACATGTGGGCCCTCCAGTCAATATATTGCACAATATATTGTTCAAAATATTGACTATAATATTGAAAGTCTAGGAACCACTTTAATATAAATAAAAAAGTGAAACGTTTGAATATTCCAAACTTTTAGACATATGTGTATTTTAGATGTACCCAATTGTAATGTCGTTCTTTTCAAATGTTTAAAACATTGCCATCTATTAACAATAATTTAACTTAATATAACATAACATATATTCTAGTTACATATATTGATATATAGTATGCCTATTGTCAAATTAAAAAAAAGAATAGAAGAGCAAAGTGTGGACAACTTCATTTTAGACATTCGACGCTTTATAAGTTTCGAAAGCATAACTACGTCACTAATGCAACAAATATCATTAGTGTTGAGCATCCTGGTTCTTTGGGTAGCAGAATATGTAACCTTTGCCTACTCCATAAG
This sequence comes from Cosmopolites sordidus, assembly GCA_031761425.1. Classification (NCBI taxonomy): domain Eukaryota; kingdom Metazoa; phylum Arthropoda; class Insecta; order Coleoptera; family Curculionidae; genus Cosmopolites; species Cosmopolites sordidus. Next base: position 31,526 of record JARFXV010001027.1, on the reverse strand, counting down.
CAGGTCTTCATCAAAAAAAGTGTTACTATCAGCATGATGGGATTTTACAGGAATTATTCACTATGAAGTTCAGAATCCAATTGAAACCATAAGGGCTGAATATTATTGTACTCAGCTTGATAGACTAAATAAGGTATGGACTAAAAAATACAAGACTGATTAATGCCAGAATCATCTAAGAAAAAATGAAAGACTTAGGCTAGGACGTATTTCCTCAGCCACCGTTTTCTTTTAATGTTGCACCGTCAGTTTACCATCTTTTCAGATTTATGAAATGTTTTCTTCGTGGAGAAAAATTCTACTACTACAACTATCAAAACTTCACGCGAAGAAAGTTTTACTTCAAAATTTCCCTCATTTTACAAAAAATAAATAGGAAGTTGGTCAGAGAGATGCACGAAGACTGATACTGTATTAATTCTTAAATAAGATAATATTTTGTAAAAATATTAATTTCAGACCTGATATATTAATACTACATTAAAAAATAACCACTACATAATCTATGCAAAGTGAGAAAAATCAGTTTTTTTTACCAAAGAATAGAAACATTCCCGAAACAAAACGTCCCGTAAATATATCCTCCCCAGATAAATATAGTACTTTACCAAAAATTATATCTACATTGCATCAAAACCACAACCCTAATGTAAAAGTTATGAGGGTTACAGGACAATTTTCGATGTAGGAAAAAAACGATACATGATACAAGTCATTAAATTTTACGAGGATCCAGAGCAGGCAGTCCCCTCTAACTTTATGCACTTTTTGAAGACACCATTTTTCAAGAACGGCTTCACATCATTAATTTTCTTAAACTGATGCGCAGTATCCTTTTGGAGGAATTTTCAATCCCATTACAATAATAAGACATCTAACTGCAAGAGAAATGGTTCGTAGATTTTGTACTGTTAACTTGTTATTGTCAAAAAATTACTAGTCATACATGAACATATAGACTGTTTAATAATTTAAGTTTTGTTCTTGCAACACATTCAATTAATTTAATCGTAGAGATAAAAGTAATGCGTCGTATATGGAATGACTTCTAAGAAAAAACTTTGTCGAATGAAGCTATTCCGTTTAAGATTTTTCACTCCAAGGAAAATTCACTTCACTCTAAAAAACTGTTTCCCGTCGGAGAGGCGACATACCACCATCTGATGCGTCTTCAGTACGAATTTGAACTATGAAGTGCCCAGAGTTATATGGTGGTCCGTAGCAATAGAATATATATATATATATATATATATATATATATATATATATATATATATATATATATATATATATATATATATATATATATATATATATATACTATATATATACTATATATATACTATATATACTATATATACTATATATATATATATATATATATATATATATATATATATATATATATATATATATATATATATATATGTCCAAAAGTTTGGAATATTTACAAATAGGCTATTTATGCTTGTGGTACTCTGAAAATTGTGATAGATATTTATTTTAGATTGTTTTTAAATGAAAATATCAAAAGCATTGTTTTGCTGATAACTCAGGTTTTTCGATTTTTGCACATTCCGTTGATATTGGTATTTACACATTATTTCAATTTTTTTCAGTTTTCAATTAATCCTGGAAATATGATATCTCATTTTAACAGATCAAGAGTAATTGCTGTGTTACAACAGGGCTTTAATCAAAGTGACATTGCGGAAATTGTACGTGTTTCCCAAAGTGCTGTATCAAAACTTCATAAAAAAATCCAATAGAGAAATGACATAAACCATCGCACGTGAAAGTGATTGAAAACGACGTCAATAGCTGCACAAAACCGGTAGATATCAATGATAGCTCGAAGAAATCGTTCGGAATCTACAAGTGATATATCGAGGGAGCTTGTTAGGCTTGAAGGAGCAAATATTTTATGACAAACGATAAGACGTAAACTGAAAGTGGTAAATTTGATTCGCATTCTTTACGTGTTACCAAAGAAACAAGAGATGGTGGATCATAGTACTATTTGGAATAACGTGATGTTCTCCGATGGGACGAGAATTGCCTTGGTTTCTGATTCACGAAGAATGTTAGTTTTGAGAGCCCCAGGTCGACAAGCCCGACTAAAAACAGCTCAACCACGTATTCCATTTGAAGGTGGAAGAGTGATATTTTGGGGTGATATTATGAGGGATACGCGGATACCTCTACTGATCCTGGAGATAAGAGTTACTGGTGCTGTGTAATCGAGGAAGTTTTAAATCTTGTTATACATCTGTTCCGAGGCGCAGTGGGCGACGGATTTGTTTTGATAGATGATAGCGCACCTATTCATCGAACAGTAGCAGGACAAAATTTTCTCGAAAAGGGGGGAGATAGGGTGGCCAGCAAATACCCTTGACATGAATATCAGTGAGCATTAATCCTCCTCTTACTCTGTGAGAAATAAAAGATGCTGCTTGTAAAGAATGGGAAATCATTCCATATGCCCAAATTGATAATTTAATCGACAGCACATCAAATTGCATACAGGCATGCATACAGACCCATGGAGAAAAAACTGCTTATTAGTTTCATTGAAAGTTGTTTTTTTTATAAAACTTTTAAAGTTAATTTTTAAATTATTTTTGAATGCAATTGGTACATTCTAATTTTTTGACTTCAAAATAATAAATCAATTTTAGGTATATTGGTCATTTGGTGTCGAATTTTATTTGGCACCAGTAAGAGTGGTAATAAAATAATGATTGCGTAAACGACTGAAAAAAATGTCAATAAAAAAATGAAATGGTGGAATATTCCAAACTATATATATATATATATATATATATATATATATATATATATATATATATATATATATATATATATATATATATATATATATATATATATATATATATATATATATATATATATTCCCTTTGTGGATCAGACCTTGACGTGGTAAAGGGGTTTGAGTAGGGCAATGAAGCATTGAGCTATGCCGTCTGGAGTCTATGCTCCTGGGAGGGTCACCCCTGGCGGACAGGTCACAGCGGAGGCCTCAGACTAACATGATCCAAAATCTGCCAGCCCGCATTGGACCAGCGTGGCAGATTACGGTCCATACCTTCAACACGGTATTTCAATATGTTGAAATATGACAGTACAACCTCAAACACGGCCCTCATTCCCCGGAGGCCAAGGGGCAACTACCTACGGCAGCGGGAAGACCTGCCCCAAGGCAGAGGGTGCTAAGAATCACCGGGTTAGATCAGGCTGCCATTGGACTTTTGACATTGCAACGTTAAATATACGGACTATGAAAACAGAGGCCCGATTGCAAGAACTGTTAATCGAACTTGACAACATGCATTGGGATATTATTGGGCTCTGTGAAACACGAAGGAAGGGTGAAGAGTTAATCAAACTGGAACCAACTGGACACGTACTCTACACTCGAGGTACGGAAAATGGCCGATGTGGCGGAATTGGATTCCTCATCAATCGAAAGCTGAAGGACAGTGTGGTAAAATTTGAAAGTACATCCGACCGATTAGCCCAATGCGTCATTCAGCTGAATAAAAAGTTTAGGCTTCAAATCGTCCAAGCTTATGCACCAACTATAAGCCATAAAGATGAGGAAATTGAGGAATTTTATGATGATGTGTCCCAGCTTTTATACAAGGAGAAATGTAGGTACAAAATACTGATGGGTGATTTTAATGCCAGAATTGGAACAACAAGAACAGACGAAAATGCAACTGGCCCATATGGAACTGGTGAGCGAGACAATAGAGGTGACAGATTAGTTGATTTTGCTGAAGGACAAGAACTATATATTATGAATTCATTCTATAAGAAAAATATCAGCAGAAAATGGACATCGAAAAGTCCATCTGGGCTCACAAGCGAAATTGACTACAATCATGGCCAACGATAAAACAATATTTACCAATTGTACTGTCCTTAACAATTTTAATGTTGGAAGTGACCACCGAATGGTACGAGCAAGGGTTCGGATTGACTGTCGAAAAGAGCGCGAAAGAATGGTAAGATCAAAGAAGGGCAAGGTGGATTCTGGAAAACTGCTGGAGAGAGGAAGCGATTTTGAGATTGCTTTGTCAAACCGGTTTGCTACGTTACAAGATCCAGAGGAGGTGGAAATATCAGTTCAATATGAAGAAATCGCCAACAATGTACTTCAAACGGCTGCTTCAATAGCACCAGAGGAAAAATGTCTCAAACAAACAAAAATCTCCAGTGAGACCATTGATTTAATGAAGAAACGGCGAGCAATGAGAAATGCAGGTAGTCCTTTTGGCAGGGTCGAGTACACTGAGCTCTGCAAAACTATAAGAAAACGTATCAGAGAGGACACGCGCCGATTCCATATGCAGCTAGTGCAAAAAACCCTGGAAGAAAACAAAGGAATTAACAAAGCTAAACAGAAGCTGAGAAATAAAAGAACGCAAATATATGCTTTAAAGCGTGAGAATGGCACAGTGTGCAGGACGCGTACCCAAATGTTAGAGATTGTCAGAAGGTTTTATTCCCAGTTATATGAAGATCAGAGCCAGTCAGGGACAGCAATACCCACGGAAGAACAATATATAATGCCAGATATCCTAGTGGAGGAAGTAACAAATGCTATAGAATTGATGAAGAACGGCAAGGCTCCAGGAAAGGATAGTGTAACTGTCGAAATGCTAAAAGCTGGTGGTCGGACGTTACATAAAACACTGGCAAAATTATACTCAAAATGCCTCAAAGAACAAAAAGTACCTGACTTATGGAAAAATGCAGAAGTGATCCTTTTACATAAAAAAGGAGCACAGGAAGATTTAAAGAACTACCGTCCAATAAGCCTCCTATCAGTGATGTACAAAGTTTTCACTAAGATAATTTCTAAAAGAATATTAAAAAAACTGAATAACGCACAACCAAGAGAACAAGCAGGATTCAGAAGTGGATTCAGTACAATGGATCACATCCAGGTTGTACAGCAGGTCATCGAAAGGCACAACGAATACACCATGCCACTGTGCTTGGCTTTTATCGACTACGAAAAAGCATTTGATTCCATCTCAAAGCATGCGATAATGGATGCACTGCTTAGCCAAGGTGTAGAGAGAGCCTATGTAAACCTATTAGAATCGATATATGATGGAGCTACAGCCACAATTCACCTTGATGATCTTGAAGTGGGAATTAATATAGAACGAGGTGTACGGCAGGGTGACGCAATATCGCCTATTCTTTTCTCGGCTGGCCTTGAAGAAGTATTCCGTAAACTGGATTGGGAACAGGATGGTGTAAAGATCAATGGTGTAAACTTAAACCATCTTAGATTTGCAGATGATATTATTCTCATTTCACAAAACCCAGGGGAGCTGCAAAGACGCATACAAGAACTGCAAAGGGCTGGCGAACCATTTGGCTTGAAAATAAACCTGAAAAAGAGTCAGGTTATGTTCAATAACTTCGCTCAGGATGGAAGAATTTCAGTTCTAGGAAAGGATTTAGAGATTGTGGACAGCTTTATATATCTTGGGCAGAGGATTTCCATGGAGGGGAATACCGCCCGGGAGGTGGAACGGCGTGTTAAATGTGGCTGGCAGGCATTTGGTAGGCTCAACATAGTGTTTAAGAGCAGACTCCCACTTTGCCTGAAAAGAAAAGTATTCGATCAGTGCGTTCTACCCGTTATGACATACGGAAGTGAAACCTGGACACTCACATCGCAATCAATTCAAAAACTTCGGGTGGCACAGAGGGGAATGGAAAGATGTATGCTTGGCATTACAAGACGAGACAGAAAGTCCTGCGCATGGATCAGGGAACAAACAAAAGTCTGTGACATCATTGGAAGAGTAAAACAGTTGAAATGGAGATGGGCAGGCCATATAGCGAGGCGATGGGACGACAGATGGACCAAGGCAATCCTGGAGTGGATACCGCTTGATCGCAAACGTCCGCGAAGAAGACCGAAAGCACGATGGATTGATGACATCGTTAAGTATATTGGACCCGAGTGGCAGAGGAAAGCCCAGGGCCGTGAAGGTTGGGAGCATGCTGAAGAGGCCTTCATCCTGCAGTGGATCGATGCGGGCTGATGATGATGATATATATATATATATATATATATATATATATATATATATATATATATATATATATATATATATAAATATATATATATATATATATATATATATATATATATATATATATATATATATATATATATATATATACATATATATATATATATATATATATATATATATATATATATATATATATATATATAAATAAGACATTACAATACAGTTATTAAGCCAGAATGTCTATATGGGGCAGAAACGCTCATTTTGAATAGAAAGAGAGACATCGAGGATATTGAAAAGAAGAAAAGAAAAATTATAAGAAAAACCCTAGGCCCTAAACAAATAAAGAGCACAATATACCGACTTCGAGAAAATCAAGAAATTAAACAATTCACAGATATACATAGCGATATGAGAAAAAGAAGACTTAAGTTTTACGGACACATAAAACGGATGAATCCGAGTAGGCTAACTAGAGAAATAGTCGAATTGTATGAAAATAGGAGTACAGCTAAAGTAGAAATAATTAAATGGATTGCTGCAATTAAAGAAGACCTAAGATCAGCAAATATTACACAAAGTGAAATTCAGGATAGAGGCTGTTTCAGACAGAAGGTTAACGTTCGGAAGGTTGACCAGAGAGAAAAATGTAGGAAGACTGGAACAACTTGGTCTGACGAAAGGAAAAAAACTCATAGCGAAAGAATGAAATTAGTATGGGCGCAAAGGAAGGATAACAACAACAAGCGCCTCTAATTGTACTTCGCGTGGTCCACCAGGGCCCATACGTGAAATATATATATATATATATATATATATATATATATATATATATATATATATATATATATATATATATATATATATATATATATATATATATATATATATATATCCATTCGACATGCCAATTTAAATAGTCATGGGTTTAGTCGTTCCTTCATCCGTTCTTCAGGTGTGTGTCCAACTGATGGCGACTTAAGGCCAGAAACCCGTCTTGGGAGATGCTTGCTGGTGTTTGGCAAAGCACAACGTGGAGCAGTAGATGTCGAACCTACCACCGGGTTAGCCGCCGTACCGTCGACCGTCGGACCATCGCCGTAGGCATCACTCTAACGAGATCGACAATTCCTAATTAAAAGAGGTATCAAACAAGAAAACACTATTTCTCCAAAATTATTCACAAATTGGTTTCAATATACCAACAACCAAATAAATTGGTGATAATTTGAACTTAAATATGATTACTAGGATGGAAGAGATTTATCGAGAGAACACCATATCACTTTTTTAAAACCATTCAACTTTAGTATTCAATTTTTAAACGTTAGTTGATTAACTTCATGATTCATTATTTTTACACGCATCATCGGTACAGTACGGTTTTCATATAAATTAAACATTGTTTATTCTTTGAATTAGATTGAGTAATCTCCTGATGATGTTAACATGGATAGCGAGACGCGGGTCGGGAAGTTTTCAAAAAGTGATTTGGTGTTTAGTGGCAAATCTCTTCGAGTTTAGTGTTTCACACTAGAGGTTAAATATAAATAAAAAATCAATGTGTATTAAGCGAAAAATCAGTCAATTAACTTTTGCAAATGATGTGGTCTTAATATCGAATATTAAAAAATCCACTATGATGCTCCAAAGATTAAACTCAGCTTTTTAACAAGCCGGTCTAAAAATAAATACAGGATCGTCCAAAGAGTTGTTAATTAAGGGAGGCTTATATCCAAAAATTGAATTTAGGAGATGCATGATGTTAGTAATGACTATAAGTCATCATACACTCAACAAATCGCGAATAGCCCAATATTATCAAATTTGATATTCGCGAAGTTGTAACTGTGCCAAAAGAAATGTTAGTAAGTACAATGCAGAACTTTGCAGAGAGATTCTGGGTACACTTTACATTTTCTGTGCAGTAATGTCCATATCTGATAACCTCACAATCAGATATTCCGCTCAAAACCTACTATATTAGGGACAATTATTAGTTGATCACCATCGTATCTGTAAATAATACAACATAATAGTTCTCCTTAACGAAACAATTTTCATTTAGCTCCATCGGAGAAAAAAGTATGTCACGTACTAACAATACTACTTTAATTCAAATTTACTCACGTTAGCAAATAAGTAAACAACTAAGCCGTCTTGTTTTATTTAAATGTTTTCTAAAGGTATGTTTTTAATGAAACAAAAGTGCGTTCGTTTCTCGTCAACATTAACAACATGTACCAAGGCAAAAAATATTTTTCTATTCGTTCGCGTCAATATTTTTTGCCAATTAAAGTCTGGAAACTTCTGATATTACATCGAGAAACTAAAACTGGAAACTTGAAGTTTTAATGTAATATCCTCCAAATCTGGCAAACTTTCCTTTTATCGGTTTAGCATTTTGTGGTTTTACGATGGTTTTTATCATCCCTCTGAGAAAGTTTTTGGGGGACTGTCGGTAGGCGACTAAACGAAGAAACACTTATGAATATTGTTTTACTTTGCGAACACGACAAAAGACCATCGGCGAACGACCCCACTTGACTCGCTGGGAAATTCGAAACAGATTTCCAGTGGCGCAGTTAAATTAAAAAACTTTTTCCTTTTTATAGAAAAACTAATAGCTACCGTTATCAGATAATTGTCTCTAAAGTTTTAGTTCTAGTTAACTAATTCAATGTTGTGGTATTAACATTCACTCGTTCACAACACACGTTTACTCGTTGGTCATAAACCGGGGAACTGGTTTCTGTAGGCCAGGCTCCCGTGTATGTTATTGTGTTGTTAAAGTGGGTGTATGTGTACGACAAACACTGTTTTGAAAAGGGCGCTACCTACTTTTTATAGGAGTTTAGGTACTGAACAAGATATAGTTTTACTCGTGAAAGAGAGAAATAGGGTAAATAAATTACAAAATTTGCCTGGAATTACCAGACACGATGGTGGATACTAAAGCTACTAGAGTGTAGTATGTAAATACGAAAACGGAATTTTTGTATAGAAAATACACGTTTATTGTATGAAAATGATAAAAAATATTTTATTCGAAGTATTGCCCATGGCTAGCTATACCACGCCAAAAAAACTGTTGCTCTTTTAAGACAAACCAGTCGTCGAGTCATTTTCGTACATTTTCGTAAGAAGTGAAGCGCTGCTCAGCAAGTGCGTGTCCCATCGATGCAAATAAGTCGTAATCAGACGGATCTAAGTCTGGTGAGTAAGCCGCATGCGTTTTTCCCAACTAAACGCCTTAATTGTTTCCTAAACCAGTTTTGCAGTGTGTGATGGTGCATTATCATGAAGCAAAATCACTTTGTGTTGCTTTTTTGATATTCTGGTCATTTTTCACGCAAAGCTTGATTCAAATCGATCATTTGTTGTCGGTAGCGTTCAGTATTAAGGGTTACGCCAGGTATTAGCAACTCATAATAGATAACACCCTTTTCATCCCACCAAACACAGAGCATTGTCTTCCGTCCATAGCGATTTGGCCTTGCAGTCGATGTCGATGGTTCGCTTAGAGTTATCCATGATTTTTTACGCTAGGATTCTCAAAATATATCCAGTTTTCATTGCCAGTTACAATTCGATAGATAAATGACTTTTGTTTTGTATCTGGCGAGCAGCATTTCGCGAGTAGTTTTTCGTAGTCTTTCATTCAGTTTATGCTGAACTCATTTTTCCATCTTCTAGATCTTTCTCTCAAACGTAAACGACTCTCAAACGTATAGAGACGGCTTCTCGTATTACATTTAATTGATCCGCGAGATGTTGTTGCATTTGAGCGTCATCTTCATCCAACAGTGTTTGCAATTTGCTGTCTTCAAACTTTTTAGGGGGTCTTCAGCATTATTCGTTTCTCACGTCAAAATCGCCACTTTGAAATTTTTTAAACCACTCTAAGCATTATGATTTACCCATTGTATGCTCACCGTAAGCCTTGACAAGCCTTGACAAGCCTTGACATTTGATGCGATTCTGCAGCAGCTTTCTTCAAATGGTAACAGAAAATCAATGCTGTCCCCAAATCGTAGTTTCCAGGCACCAAATTCCACATGTTCAACGCTAGTACAAATTATGGTGTTGTATGAAACTTGTACGGTTGTAATGTATATCAGTAGAAAATCTTTGTCAAATGTCAACAAGAAAATGAGCGGTTTGACAGTAACTATATTGACAGCTAGGGCTATCTGTTGGCAAATTCCGGTTTCAAATTTGCAGATCTGGTAACTAAAGTATGTGTGTTTTCGATGTCCTTGGTTATTATCCGTTTAAAAAATGTATACATGGAGGTTATTCCTCGAAATATGGGCCGTTGTTTTCTATAACCTCAACCCATATTTGAGCCAGTAACGCTATTTGTCTCCGATACCGCAATGAGTCTTTCAAGGCAAAAAATTCGACGCAGTCAGTTTTAACCCCTTCTTCAGTCCTAAATTATTTTCTTCGCAAAAAGTGAGCCATATACCGGAACAAGTGTTAATCCTATGGAGCAAGTTTGGGGCTGTATCTGTGTGAGAGAGCAATTCAAAATCCAATTCTTAAGTTTTTTAGGTGATTAGATAAGAAGTGTGTGGTTTTGCGATGTTTTGCTTCTGGAAGATCTTTTTGTAGTTGGCCAAACTGGATATTTTTCAGTCAGAACAGCTTGTACTCTTTCAAGTTGAGCTAAGTAGAGTTCTAAATCTAATCAGCCTACTAACAGGAAATTCAAAGCAAATTGTTATGACCTGATCTTTCAGAAATTGTCAAGTCTTATGTCCCCCTCACGGAACTTTTTGAACCAGAGCTGAGTGGTGCCGATTGATTCGGCACCTATCCTCTTTAGTTTGCGATTCTCACAAACGGCGTCAGTCGCTTTGAATCCTTTTTTTAAATAATGCCTTAAAATGACCCGAAATAAAAATTTCGTGAATTTTTGACTCACTTTAAAGTTTTTGTCAAATATCCTCGACTGAATATAAAATCTACTGTGTTGTTGTGAAAACATTCACAACTGAAAAAAATCACGCTGTAGATGTATACAAAATTAATAACCCATACTGAAGTTGAAAAACGATACCATCAGAGAAAAATAAACACCCGCATTTTTCTGGAGAATCATAAAAAAGGTACTCGTTATAAATATAAAATTTACAAGTACCCTAAAGTGGATATTGATGGTAACGGCACCAGAAGAACAAACATCCTTTCAGAGAAACGTGATTGTGAAAGGCCCTGTAGAGGGAAAAGGGGCGAAGTGAGGCACTTGAGTAAAACCCAAGAAATGGCAGGAACATATGTTTTTTATAGTCTTGCCACGTGGACAGAATTACGTAGAAATTAGAGGTAGAAGTTCCAACACAGTACGAATCGAGAATTTGAACTGAAAGGTTGAAGAAGAGAGTTCAGGTTAACCCGTTGCACGTGAAGAGTTCGAGATAAATCACGATAAAAGAGTGAGAGTTGAAAGCACTGGTTTAAGAGTTGCACGCGAAGCTTAAGAGTAGAAAGCACCATTTTAAAATTGTACGTTAGAGTCAGTTCCCTGTCGAATCCGAAGTCCAGTTATTTTGTTGCGTCAAATCTCGCAAAACTTAAGACAATAAGTGAAAAATTTCCCATCAAAAATGCAGTGAAGTAGTTGTGAATTTTAGTAAATAAATGTGTACATAAGTGTATCGTCTGTTTATTAATTCAATAACCAAGATTCATTTCGCGAACCAAAGAACCCTGTGAAAATATTATTATATCTCTCAATGTGCGTAGGAGGTTTCTAACAGAGGACTTCCCGCACATATGTAATAAAACTGTTTTTGTAAAGAACAGGTTGGGTTAGGTTTAGTTAGGTTAGGTTAGGTTAAGTTAGGTTCACACCTTCCAAAAAAAAAAGGATAGGTTAGGTTAGGTACACACATTTTAACGTTTTTGTTCAAAATCCTGGACTGAATATAAATTCTACTGGTAATAAAACTGTTTTTGTAAAGAACAGGTAAGATACCGTAATTTTCGGAATCTATTATGCAAGGTGCGGCAGAAAAACGGGCTATGATAAAAACCCAATAACTAATTGATATATTTTATTTAAATAATTAGAAATACACCACTTTACAGAAGAAAAAAAGTGTATTTTATTCTTAGCATTCTACACGGAATTCGGGTTACAGCGAAGAATAAATATTTGAAGAAACCGATTTTCTCAATTTCTTTTATTTTAAAACAATATCCATAAATCAATAAACAATTGAGTAGGTGTAATCGAGCTCCTTCTGACATTATAGAGTAGTCATTTTCCGTAACCGTCGTTGTGTGTTTTGAGTCATTATCCTGCTGGAATCTGAAGTATGTCCTCATGCTTTCGAATATTTAGGCTCCATCAATGATGATTAAATTTTCAATTCCAGCCCAAGAAGACATACACTCCCAAATGCTAGCTGCATTACGTTGAACATCAGTTTTCGATAACTGAAGTTAAGCAACATCTGTCGCAGTCTGGATCTGGTTGGGTAACCAGATCTAACCAAGCCATTTAGCTCTATAGTTCGGCCTGAAGAGCTAAACATGTATTTATTTTACAGTGCGCACCATTCACACAATACAAATTCAAAGATCCGATGATTTTTCTGACCGATTAATGTTTTTTTTTGGGTTTTCATAATTTCATACAAGTTCTTTAAATAAACCCACAAATAAAAATTATATACCGATAAATCTGATGATCTGATGAATGTCATAACAAGGGAAAATCTGGTTAAATGAGTTAAAAATATCTGGATCAAGTAAACATAGCGGCCTGACAAACGGCGAGTAGATCACGGATTGCAAGTCAATAGACAACTACTTCGCAGAATATTATCGTTCGATCACCGAAGATTCAACTAGCATTGAAACAACCACGTCTAACAATCTAAGCTAACTTCTAATCTAGAGCTAACTTAAATTTTGAATCTCCCAATTCACAACAACCAAGTTACAATCAGCCCTTCTCTCAATGGAAACTCAGAACTGCAATATCAATGGGTAGAAATAGCGCACCTGGTTTAGACCAAGTACGTTTCCTGATGATTAAGAATCTACCAGAGCAGGGAAAGGACTCCCTGTCTTTCCCTGACTATGTAACCATCTGTGGACAGATGGTATTTTTCCTGATGCCTGGAGGGAGTCCTTAATGATTCCTATTCACAAATCGGGAAAACCTCGAACGTTTGTTGAAAATTATCGCCCTATATCCCTAAACAGCCATTTGGGTAAGATATATGAGAGAATGGTGAGCGAAAGATCGACATGGATGCTTGAAACAAAAAAGCTCCTCGATTCCAGACAATTGTGATTTCGAATAAATAGATCCACCACAGACCACCTGGTACACGTTCAAGGAGACATCCAATCAGCTTTCTTAAGAAGGAATCATTTGGTTGCAGCTTTTCTGGACATCTCTCAGGCATTCGATTCTGTACACAAAAATTACATAGTCACCATTTTGGACCATTGGGGTTTCATAAGCTATCCTCCTAAATTTATCAAAGAATTTCTAAGCAACAGAACATTCACATTTAGAGTGAATAATGAAATGTCTACATTTCAACAAATGCTGAATGGAATCAGTACTTAGTCCAATTTTGTTCACCACTGCAATGAATGGCATCCATAGTTATCTCAGTCCTCAAATATCTATTAGATTATTTGCTGACGACTTTCAAGTCTACCATTCAAGCGCGATTGCCAAAACAGGGGAAAGGCAGATTCAATCAGCTATGAATAAACTACCAAACTGGTCTAAAACTACAGGACTTTGCATCTCTACATCTAAATCTAGAATTGTGCAAAAGGAGAAATTGTTCCAGACTTCACTTAATCACACTAAATGACAACATCATACCATCAGTCTTCTCGTACAGATTCCTGGGACTGGAGTTCGACAGTTGCTGTTTTGGATGGATTATATTCTAAAGTTAAAATCCAAATGTTTGAAATATATTAACATCCTAAACTGCATGTCGGGACACTCCTGGGGATCAAACTATAGAAGTCTGCTGAAAACATATAAATCACTGATTCCCTCCAAATTAGATTATGGGAGCATAGTGTATGAATCTGCCCCCAATTCATATCTCAGACACCTAGATGTGATCCAGAATCGCTGCATTAGACTGGCCATATGAGCCTTTCCTACTAGCCCAATCCCTTCTAAACGCAATCACGTCAATTGAACCATTAAAAGTTAGGAAAGCTAACTTAACTCTGAGATACGGATTTAGTTTATATCAAAGACCATATGGTCTCAGTATGTACACAAATATATATATATATATATATATATATATATATATATATATATATATATATATATATATATATATATATATATATATATATATATATATATTCCTCATCAATCGAAAGAAGTGTAGCTGAAGCTGAAAGACAGTGTAGTTAAATATGAAAGTATATCTGACCGATTAGCCCAATGCGTGATTCAGTTGACTAAAAAGTTTAAGCTTCAAATCGTCCAAGCTTATGCACCAATTATAAGCCATAGAGATGAGGAAATTGAGGACTTTTATGATGATTTGGCCCAACTTTTAGACAAAGAGAGATGTAGGTATAAAATCCTGATGGGTGACTTTAATGCCAGAATCGGAAAAGCAAAAAATGGTGAAAATGCAACTGGCCCATATGAAAATGGTGAGTGGGACAATAGAGGTGACAGGCTGGTTGACTTTGCTGAAGGACAAGAATTCTATATCATGAATTCGTTTTATAAGAAAAAGATCAACAGAAAATGGACATGGAAAAGTCCATCTGGACTCACCAGTGAAATTGATTACATCATGTCAAACGATAAAGCAATATTTTGCAATTGTACAGTCCTTAACCATTTTAATGTGGGAAGTGACCACCGAATGGTATGAGCAAAGATTAGGATAAACTGCTGAAAAGAACGCGAAAAAATGATAAGATCAAAAGGTGACAAAGTGGATTCTGGGAAGCTACCGGAGAGGGGCAGAGATTTTGAAATTACTTTGTCGAACCGCTTTGCTGTGTTACAAGACCCAGAAGAGATGGAAATTACAAACCAATATAAAGAAATCGCCAACAATGTGCTTAAACCGGCGGCTTCAATAGCACCAGAAGATAAATGTTTCAAAGAGTCAAACATTTCCAATGAGACCATTAAGTTAATGAAAAAACGCCGGACAATGAAGAATGCAGACAGTCCTTTTAGTAGGGTCGAGTACGTTGAGCTATGCAAAACTATAAGAAAACATATTCGAAAGGAAACGCGCCGATTCAACATGCAGCTAGTGCAAAAAACTCTGAAACAAAACAGGGGAATTAACAAAGCGAAGCAGAAGCTGAGAAGGAAAATGACACAAATGTTTTCCTTAATGCGTGAGGATGGTACAATATGCAGGAAACGGACGGAAATGCTATAGGTTGTCCGAAGATTTTATTCAAAGTTATATGAGGACCAGAATCAGACAAGAACATCAATGCCTACTGAAGAACAAATGTCGAATATCCTGGTGGAGGAAGTGACAAAGACTATAGACTCGATGAAAAATGGCAAGACTCCAGGAGAGGATAGTATAACGGTGGAGATGTTAAAACCTGGTGGTCGGACCTTACATAAAACAATGGCAAGATTATACACAAAATGCCTCAAGCAACAAGAAGTACTCAGCTTATGAAAAAATGCAGAGGTGATTCTTTAACATAAGAAAGGAGCACGGGAACATTTAAAGAACTACCGCCCAATAAGCCTCCTATCGGTGGTGTACAAAGTTTTCACCAAGATAATATCCAAAAGAATACTAAGAAAACTTAATGACAACCAAGGGGAGCAAGCGGGATTCAGAAGTGGATTCAGTACATTGGATCATATCCAGGTTCTACAACAGGTTATAGAAAAACACAACGAATACACTATGCCACTGTACTTGGCATTTATCGAATATGAAAAAGCATTTGATTCAATCTCAAAGCAGGCCATAATGGATGCATTGCTTAATCAAGGTGTAGAGAAAGCCTATGTAAACCTACTAGGATCGATATACTATGAAGCTACAGCGACAGTCCACCTTGACGATCTTGAGGTGGGAATAAATGTAGAGCGGGGCGTACGGCGGGGGGACGCAATATCGCATCTTCTTTTCTCAGCCTGCCTGGAAGAAGTGTTCCGTAAGCTGGATTGGGAACAAGATGGAATAAGAATTAATGGTGCGTACTTAAATCATCTTAGATTCGCAGATGATATCGTTCTTCTTTCAGAAGACCCAGATGAGCTGCAAAGACACGTACAAGAATTGCAAAGGGCTGGGGAAACATTTGGCTTGAAAATAAACCACAAGAAGAGTCAGGTAATGTGCAATAAATTTGCTGAGGACAAAAATATTTTTATTTTAGGAACCGATTTGGAAGTTGTGGATCACTATATATATCTTAGGCAAAAGGTTTCAATGGAAGGGGACACCGTCCAGGAGGTGGAACGACGCGTTAAATGTAGCTGGCAGGCATTTGGCAGGCTGAACATAGTGTTTAAGAGCAAACTACCACTTTGTCTGAAAAAAAAGTCTTTGATCAGTGCGTCCTGCCCGCAATGACATACGGAAGTGAGACCTGGACACTCACATCACAGTCAGTTCAAAAACTTCGAGTAGCACAAAGGGGAATGGAAAGATGTATGCTTGGCTTTACTAGACGGGATAGAAAAGCCAGCACATGGATCAGAGAACAAACGAAAGTGAATGACCTCATTGGAAGAATATAGCATTTGAAATGGAAGTGGCCAGGCCATGTAGCGAGGCGATGGGACGAAAGATGGACCAGGGCGGTCCTGGACTGGATACCGCTTGATCGCAAACGTCCACGGAAAAGACCGAACATGCTGAAGGTCCAATGTACTGAAGGTATAATATACTGCCACTCTGGTCCAATATACTTAATGATGTCGTCAATCCATCGTGCTTTCGGTCTTCTTCGCGGACGATTGCGATCAAGCGGTATCCACTCCAGGATTGCCTTGGTCCATCTGTCATCCCATCGCCTCGCTATATGGCCTGCCCATCTCCATTTCAATTGCTTTACTCTTCCAATGATGTCACAGACTTTCGTTTGTTCCCTGATCCATGCGCAGAACTTTCTGTCTCGTCTTGTAATGCCAAGCATACATCTTTCCATTCCCCTCTGTGCTACCCGAACATAACCTGACTCTTTTTCAGCAGTGCATCCATTATTACATGCTTTGAGATGGAATCAAATGGCTTTTTCGTAGTTGATAAAAGCCAAGCCAAGCCATTGTATATATATATATATATATATATATATATATATATATATATATATATATATATATATATATATACCAGAGTACAATAACTTTTTTCGTCCACTACCAATGCCTAGACACATAACCTCATGACCCAGAAGACTAGATGTCTCCCATAATTTTCATCACTTATCAGAACTCTCCCATATCACGGTGGATCAACCCCTTCACCTATTACCTATAAAGTACCCTCCTTGGCTTCTTAAAGAACCTATAGTAATTTTCTCATTAATGAAATACGACAAGAATTCCCTTCTCAATGAATTATATTCCTTCCATTTTAGAAATATCCATCAAACCAATTCTAAGCATCAATTTATATACACGGATGGTTCTAAACAGAAATCCGGAGTAGGTAGCAGCTTTTTACACGGCACTACGTCTTCAAGATACAAACTCCCAATCTCCACAAATATTACAACTGCAGAATTAGTAGCCACATACGAAGCTATTGAGTATATACTAACTAAAAACGAGACGGCATGGGTAATAATATCTGATTCCAGAAATGCCCTTATATTGTTACCAAATCAAAGTTTCAAACAACCTCTGGTGAACAAAATCCTTGAGAGAATCGAAAACTTTTTCCGTAAGGATTCATCCATAAAATTTATATTGTGCCCAGGACACAAGGGGAGCTTGAAAATGAAAAGGCGGACGGATTTGCAAAATCAGCAATATCCGAGGGCAAACCTTTCCTAAAGACGTTCTACTATAGAGGCTTGTACCTTCAAGCAAGCACTTGGTCTAGGAATACTATCCAATCCGAGTGGGATAACGATCGGGACCAATAAACTAAGGGAAGTCAAAGATTCATTTTATCCTCCAATCTCTGAGACATTTCCTAGTAGAATGTCGTCAGTACTGGTACACCGTCTAATGATGGGTCACACTAAGCTCACTCACGAGCACTTGGTAAAAGGTGAACATTCCCCAAGGTGCAAGTCAATTAAACATATATTAATCGAATGTACAAACACCTTGGGGCTCAGAAACAATCTTGAAATGAAGAGAGAACTATCAGCAATTTTCTGGCTAGAGAGCTATCCAAAACTAATGACATTTGTAAAATCCTCAACATTCTGGGGGAAATTACAATCAAGATAAAGATGAATAACAAGGAGCAGGAGTAAAGGGAATAGGCTTTTACGGCTTATCCTCTACCTTTTGTCCATTGTTTCAGCAATGTATCTATTTTATTATTATTTATTTTATTTATTTATTTAATTTATTTATTCACTTTTATTTATACACCATATGTTAGTTTGTCCAAATTGTAATATTCAACTCAATCAATATTTCACAAGAACAAAATCAGTTTTACTAGCTCTTTGTTAGTAATATCCAAATAGCTTGGGAACACTCCAGTTATCTAAAGTCAAATATATCCCTACATATCTGCTGCGTGAATTTCCCAAAGCACTTATTCAATAAATGTCTCTCTCATGAAATCGTATCATAAACGACCTTGTCAAAACCCTAAAAGAACGGATTTGATGGTGATGCTTCTCTCGCTTCCTCTCTCTCTCTCTCTCTCTCTTTCTCTCTATTCTAAATATTCCTTTGTCCATACATATTTTCTGTATTTTTCCCTTATTTCCCATACTTTTGTCAAAGCCAACACACTAGCACCCAGAGGTAGTCATGAAACTGAAATTACACAATTATCCGTAGGTACTCACAAAATAAATTGTTTTTAAAATTTTTTAAAATCCGTCTTTACTGAACTCGCCAGAAATATTGAATGAAACTAACGTAAACATGTAGAAAGGAAGGAGGCATGCGTCTTACCCTACGCTAGGATGCATACGCTAACGCATGCAATAACGTAAGTTGAAACGCAGGTTGAAGCGCATGTTGAACGGAAAACTTGAACAGATGTGAACGTACCATAAAGATATCAAAAGTCAAGGGCCTCCAATGCCTGTAGCGTGGAATAATAGATAACTTATACAAGGGATAAAAAATAGTTAGGTTAGAAAATGCAGTATACAGATATTTGTATTAGTAAATATTGAATATTATTCTGCTTGAATTACCTTCATAATTACGTTCATTATACATTGACAACACAAATAAATAATTTACATAATTTAGGCAGAACAAACTTTAAACATATTTGAACTGCGTAATGAATGTCGACAGTTTGGGAGGGTCTGGAAATCAAAATAAATTTTTAATATTAAACTTTCTGAATAAAAATCGACAACTAGGAAAATTACAGATTTATTCATTTGATGTAGGTGTACTATTTTGGAAAAGTTGTAAATTATGAGTTCGTATACACCTTCAATATTAATACACAAAAATTCATTTTAAATTATTTAAAAAACTGACCCATTTTTTATAGATAGGCAATAAAATGTTGATTTTTTAGAACAATGTATGTAGAATGTATCGGATTGTCAGAAAAGTTCGTAGGGCGTTTTCATTAGTTGTTCTACTAACGCTTGTAACAAAAATCTGGATTAAATTAGTAATTTTTATTTACATATTAATAATTACTGTGGTATTTTTTAAATGAAAATGTCGGGCAATAACTTGAATGTATGATTTTTTATTTAAAAAAAAAAAACAAAAACGCGGTCAAAAAAAAAGTGTTTTGCCGCTTAAGGAGAGGGTTTTGTTGGGAAGATGACGTTGTAAAAATGGTTTGGTAGTTTAGGAGCGGAGATTTTGACCTGGAATACCAGAATCGCTCTGGACGTCCTTCAGGCACTGATGTCGAAGAAATAATGGTCATAATAACCGAAAATCCACACACTAAGATTCCTGAGATAGCAGGGATGTTAAATATTGGTAAATCGACCATTCTGGACCATCTGAAAAAAAATGGGTACGTCTGCCGATACGATGTTTGGATCCCTCACGAACCTAGCGAGTGGAATCTGCTAGACTGAACCTCCTCTTGCAATTTCTTGCTGACAAATATTCTGCGACTCCATTTCTGAAATCAAAACAGTTTAAGTTTCTTTCGCGCAACCAAACCATCAACATTGATCTCTACTGTTTACAATTAAATCGGCTGTACGGGGAAATTGAAGAGAAATGCTGAAAATTGGCAAACAGGAAAGGCATCGTGTTTGTTTGTTGTTTGTTGAAAAATTGTTGAACCAGAAAATCTTTTAAAACCGACGCAGATGTGAAAAATAACCTATATTTTTTGGGAATTAAGATGCTAATTTTTGGCAAAAAAGAAATATGTACCTAACACTAAGTTAGCAAATAGTTCTAAATAATCATGGCAGTTACATAGTAGATTAAATAAATATTTACGCAAAATATTTGCATTTCTCTTTCTCTTAAAAATATACCTATAAACTTTTCGGACAAGCTTATACATAGGAAAACTGCCCGAGGCATATTAAAGCGTGCAATTATCTAGACTATCACGATTTTTTGAGTTATTCTTTACCTTGTAATAATACACTTTATAATAATATGACAAAAGCATGGAAACTTTCTTTGTTATCTTGTTCTTTGTTATCTCCACTCTTTTATATCTAAATGGTGTGATTACAGTTTCGAAAAAATGTTACATCTTCAAAGCGAATCTTTAAAAGTATTAATTAGAGTAGTTGTATTAAATACAATTAAACGGTTCTTGCATTATAAATTAAAAAATAAAGTGTGAGTGCTGTTTATTAAAATAGATACACAACATCATCATCATCATCATCATCAGCCCGTATCGATCCACTGCAGGATGAAGGCCTCTTCAGCATGCTTCCAACCTTCACGGTCCTGGGCTTTCCTCTGCCACTCGGGTCCAATATACTTAACGATGTCATCAGTCCATCGTGCTTTCGGTCTTCTTCGCGGACGTTTGCGATCAAGCGGTATCCACTCCAGGATTGCCTTGGTCCATCTGTCGTCCCATCGCCTCGCTATATGGCCTGCCCATCTCCATTTCAACTGTTTTACTCTTCCAATGATGTCACAGACTTTTGTTTGTTCCCTGATCCATGCGCAGGACTTTCTGTCTCGTCTTGTAATGCCAAGCATACATCTTTCCATTCCCCTCTGTGCCACCCGAAGTTTTTGAATTGATTGCGATGTGAGTGTCCAGGTTTCACTTCCGTATGTCATAACGGGTAGAACGCACTGATCGAATAATTTTCTTTTCAGGCAAAGTGGGAGTCTGCTCTTAAACACTATGTTGAGCCTACCAAATGCCTGCCAGCCACATTTAACACGCCGTTCCACCTCCCGGGCGGTATTCCCCTCCATGGAAATCCTCTGCCCAAGATATACAAAGCTGTCCACAATCTCTAAATCCCTTCCTAAAACTGAAATTCTTCTGTCCTGAGCGAAGTTATTGAACATAACCTGACTCTTTTTCAGGTTTATTTTCAAGCCAAATGGTTCGCCAGCCCTTTGCAGTTCTTGTATGCGTCTTTGCAGCTCCTCTGGGTCTTGTGAAATGAGAATAATATCATCTGCAAATCTAAGATGGTTTAAGTTTGCACCATTGATCTTTACCCCATCCTGTTCCCAATCCAGTTTACGGAATACTTCTTCAAGGCCAGCCGAGAAAGCTCGGCTCGGCTTTTCTCGGCAGATACACAACATACTAGAGGTTATTTATCAGCTAATATATATCTACAACTTAACTGGGCTACGTATCACCGTCATCAATTATAGATTAAGGATCACCCATCCAAGTACTAACCGCAACAAGCGACGATGCTCTTAAGGCTATAATAACCTAGCGATGGAATTTTCAAATTTAAATAACACATGAATTGTTGTGGAACAAGTTAATCAATTTCATTTAATTCAATTTGAAATAAAGATGTCATTAAATGAGAATATACTAGTTTTCTTTTGATAATAAATAAAATATTATACTTCGCTACTCAGAGGTTTAACCTGATTTGAACTATTTTCATTTCTAAATATTCACAAACATTTCATCTTCAGTATTAAAGTCATTCCACAGTGAAATATTTAGTTGACTGTTTTTAACAAAAGCATTAAAATGAGTGAACTAAGTCGTGACATTAGGGCAGCTTTAAGATATTATTTAAAAATTGGCTTCAAAGTGACTGGCGCTGATCATAATATTTAAGAAATAGAAGGGGAAGATGTCGTACCAATCCGCCCCGCTCACCACTGGTTCAAAGAGTTTCTGGAAGGAGACATAAGTATTGAAGATAGGGTAAGATCATGTCATCCACGGTCTCTCGATACCGACGTTTTAAGAGTAGACGTACCATGTCTCTAGAAAAGCCCCGATCTCGTTCCGTCAGATTACCACTTATTCCGGTCCAGTCCAAAAAATTCGTGGCCCAGTTATTGATAGAAATGGTGATGTTAATTGGCCACCAAGATCATGTGATTTGATACCGTTGGACTATTTTCTTTGAGGTTACGAAAAGCCAGGCCAGATTCCTGATCTAAAAATTGAAATTATTGGTGAGATAAATCCACGATTATGCCAAAATGTCACCAAAGATTTTGACAAAAGGGAGGACCTCTGTAGAGCTGCAAGAGGTGGCCATTTTGCCGATATTGCCTTTCGTGTTTAAACATCATACAGTATACTTCAATTATCAATAAAAAGTTTTTTGAAATCAAGACAAATTCTGTGTTTTATTCAAGAATTTAATAAAAAATAATTAAGGATTTTTTTACTTTATTATCGTAAATAATATTGATAATCGATACGAAAAAATGTTTGCAATTAATTATAAATGAATTAAACTTTATAACATTTAATATAAAATCATGTGACTACGAAAGTGCCACGATTGGCTGCCAAGTTTGTGACGTCATTAAGTTAAAGTGAGTGTTTTCACGCAAGTAATGTCAACGGCTTTTACCTGTGCATACACTATCCCAATTATAGAAGTTTAGTGCAAAAAATATTGTTTGTTTCTAATTTGATTCAGTAATGTGTGACAAAGGGTACATAAAGGCCAATTGTGATAATAAGACACTTAATATGACGATTGTGTAGCTTCAGAAGGTAATAAATACTCAAACATAAAACACTGATATAACGTTATAAATAATAATCTTTCGTATATATTTGATGACAGGTGGTTGTACGAATTTGATATTGGTTTAGGATTAATACGTAGTGCTACATGGAACCATTGATTTCGACGTTTAACATCTTGTGGCCCATTTAAAATCATTTTTTTCGGGGGTTGTTTTTGTAGTATTCGTCAAAATGATACGGAACAGGCACGATAATTAAATAGATTTGACATTTTCAATAAATTTATCAATACACTGATGATAATAACAAGAATAAGTTGATTAAAAACTAAAACACTCTTATCAGCTGTCTATAATGTTGAGGGGAAATAAACATTGTGACGTCACACGCACTCGGGTTTTTTCGGGAACTGTCGGCGCGTCATCGGTACTAGGTTTAAACATTTATTTTCAATTTGATATAACTTTTTAATTATATGGAAAAAAAATAAAAATAGCTTTGTTAGAAAACTTATATATGATCTTTCCATTTATGACATTTTTTTTCAAAACCCCATTAAAAAACCGCTCGATTTGAAAGACCTTTTAGCTAATAATAAAACCATTAGAAATTTGATTTTCCAAATTAGCAATAACAGTAGTAACTTTTTATGGCAAAATTCTTGTTGGCACCCTTGTCGAGGAACTTAATTTAAGTATTCTTTAGATTTTATTCGCTTGTTGGATGTATGCTTTGTTAGAGCTGGAGTCATTGTTCACCAAAAAAAAGTAAGTCGATATATTTTAGTCTCTATTAATATTAATTACCTATATAATTATTTGTAGGTGTTAAGTAGTCGATAATATAAAATAAGGGAGTGCATATATTATTGTCAATATACTTGTACAATGCCCATAAATTATGTCTTTGTTTAATGCTATACAAAATGTTATTGTATTTAAGAGTTAACAGAACCCTAACCTACAATATTGTCTCCATTGTTATTGACATTCTTCGCCCCTCTCTCTGATAAAGTTTATATTTCCATTTTGTAAAGTGAGGGTGATTTTGTAGTCAAATATTGTTTCAGTCATGTTTTGATAATTGTTGCAGTAGTGATCTTTCTCAACGAAGAAAATGTCCCATAGACCTGAAAAAATGGTAATCTGATGTTGCAGTATTAGGTGAATAAAGCGAGTGAGCAACTACTTCCCAGCCATATATGATTTTTCTTGAGTGATTCTAACACTATGAGGTCATGCATTGTCATGCTGCAGAATGTCATTTGTTCGATTAATTAGTCTTGGAATTTCTTGAAGCTAAGCACAATATCCAGCACTTATGATTTCATTAGAATTCAGAACCTCGTAGTTAGGTAAAATTCCACCATACTGACAGTAACAGTTTTTTAAGGTGAAGATTGGGTTTTGGAGTAGGCTAATGTGGTTGTCCTGGTGTTAACCTTTTTTTTCATACCTAGATTCCTGTATACAATAAACCTCTCATCCCCAGTAACAGTTTTTTAAAGAGAAGGAAATCTGACTGACCCGGACAACAGTGCACTGCAGATGGTTACATGTCGAATTTTATTTTCGATAAAAGTTGATATGGCACCCACATTCTTTCCCTTTGCATTAGTTCAGTTGTTTTAAACACCATTGTGGACCATCAAGGTTTAAACTTGGAGACCAATTAATGAATGGTTTGTTGGGCATCAGCTTCAATCCAGTCAACAACGGATTCTTATTAAACTCGATAGGTCAACCAGATTTTATACCAATAGTTTTGATTGATTGCGCGGTTGGCTCTTGGTGAAACATAGTAACAATGATAATAATTAAAACACTTGGTATTTGTTTCACAATATATTCAAGATATTCTCTAACATGTTTCGGCCTCGCGACCATTCTCAAAGAGAGTTATGTATAAACTGAAGAAGTTTATACATAACTCTCTTTGAGAATGGTCGCGAGGCCGAAACATGTTAGAGAATATCTTGAATATATTGTGAAACAAATACCAAGTGTTTTAATTATTATCAGATTTTATACCGCCGAAAAGATTGAACTCGTTATTATTTTTTAAATTAAAGCTGACATGCTTTGCTATCCAAGGCACCGAGATAACAGACAAACCAAACAAAATGCATGTATGCCATGAATTTTGGGGCACTGCTATGCTTTCGAAACTCATAAAGCATCAAATGTCTAATGTGAACTTTACTCTTTCATTCTAATAGAGTTCGGCTAGTTTTTGCTAAATATAAGCGCAATAAATATCAACATATATAATTAGAATATAGGTTAAGTTATACGAGGGTTGCTTTTTATGTATCCACAATTGGCAACATGTGTTATTTAGTGTACTTGAAAATTTCATATCAGTCAAAAATTGGAATTAATTCGTAACACTTACGGCGATGAAGCACCATCTAAAACAACTGTATATCACTGGTTTAGTGAATTCAATCGTGGCCGTCGTTCGCTCATGGACGAATATAAAGAAGGTCGTCCAAAGTCGATTGCTGTGCCAGAAAACATCGATAATATGCGTGAACTAATACAGTAAAATCATCATGTGACATACCGTGAGATTGAGACATCCCTGGGCAATAGTATGACAACATTTAGCCGTGAAAAAGATTTGTGCTCTTTGGATTTCACATAACTAACAATCGCTCAAAAAAGACTCGTTTCTTGGTGCAAAGAAATGCTCAAAAAATATAATCATGGTGCGTTAAAAACCGAGTATAACACGGTGACATATCTTGGATCTATGCGTATGAGTCCGAAAGTAAACAGCAATCGATTGTAAACAAAAACGCTTCGAAGCAAAATGGTCGCCTGTTTTTTGGAATAAATGGGCTTACTAATAAATGGGCTACAGTGCCACTAGAGAATCGTAGAACGGTCAATTTTGAATGGTACATAACCCAGCGACGTAGGGTCATTCTTCACCATGACAACGCGAACTCTCACCGCGGACCGAACAATCAATGTTTGCTGATTTGGCACCCAATGATTTATTTTTGTTCCCGTCGGTGAAGAATAAGCGTGAACGATTTTCTACACCAGAAAAGGAGGTTGATGCGTTCAAACTGCATGTTTTGAAGATACCTCAATCAGAATAGAAGCAGTGCAATGAAAATTGACACAAACATATGCAAAAGTATATCGATCATAAACAATAAAGACATCAACAATAAAGACATTTTCAATAATAAATATTTGTTTTTATTTATTATTCCGGTTACATAACTAGCAACCCCAGTATTAAATTAAATCATTGTCAGTAGATGGCAATCTTTCTAAAATATGAAAAACGATTTTCTTATGGGTACACCTATTAAAAGTAGAATATATAAGTGTAATAAGTCGGGAAAATAATATATTACAGTAAAATAAACAATTTTTTAAAGGCACCAATGAGTTTTATGTATGTTTTTTTTAATTTTAATGTTTAATGATGTTTCTTCGACATAATACATATTGTTTATCAGAAAAAAGTCTACTAGCCTGCAGAGGTTTCATTTTATACCCTGATTAGATTTTGTTATAAGTGATAATATATGCGATATATATTAAATTCGTTAATAAATGTCAACAGTCTCACGAAATTATTATAGCCAACATTACAAATATAATTAATTCGTATTAATATTACCGACGTTATTAACGTTTGTTGAGATTTATCGTGAAGTTAAAATATTAATGTAAAAATAATAATATTCTAGTTTAGACGATGCAAATAACATCGCTTTTCCCGGTGAAAAGTTATCCTTATTGGATAATTTTAAACCAAAATACACAAGTTTTTTTAGATTCATTACCGGGAACAAATGTCATACGTCAATCGAATCTATTCATGGAAGTAATTCATAGTATTCTGATAGAAATTTCCCGATCCTATGCATTCACTTAAATTTGATCAAGGGATTTCTGGGAAATATTAAGGGTACAAATAGATAATTTTGTTTCTATCAAATTTAAAAAATATTGCCATCTACTAACAATAATTTAACTTAATATAACGTAACCTATATTCTAGTTAATTATATGGATATTTAGCGTGCTTATTGTTAAATTTTGAAAAAAATACGTGAAAAACTAAACAAACTATCCAAGAATAAACCACAAAGCTTAAAACGCCATCATCCATAATGACATGTGGGTGTTGTAAACAAATGGGTGTATAAAATCTCTGAACTGAACAAAATGTAAATAAAACGAATGTAGATGTTATATTAACTTTCAGTCGAAAATAACATTCAACGTGTAACCATCTACTGTTCAAAGTAGATTTTATACAGCACTCTCGACATAAGAAATACCAATGAGTAATGCCAGCACAACTACCTTTGTCCAGTCAAAAAGCAGGTCACCCTAAAAGGTGTATGGTGGGATTTAACACGAATTATTCACTGTGAAAGAGTTAGGGTGGAAGGTACTTCCTCACCCACTTTATTAACCTGATGCTGCACCGTTAGATTACCATCTTTTCAAATCTACGGAACATTTTCCTCGTGGAAGAAAAATTCATACTGTGACATTAAAATTTCAAACGAAGAATATTTTACTTTAAAATTACCCTCATTTTACAGAAAGGGAATAGAAAATTTCTTATGGAGATAGGCGAAGATTATCAATAAGGATGTAGAATAAAATTGTACAAAACATATTGTAGACTACAAAAACATTTTGTAGAGTATAAAAAACATTACTTACGGGTTCCCTAAAATATTATATATTTGTGAAAATATGAACATACTTTTGATATTTTTAAAAATATTTCGCCCAGTAAACTATATCGACAAAAATATTTATTTTACATTAGCTGATATGAGATATGAATAAAAAGATAATTTAAGTTAGTTATATAACCATACAAACAATTCAATTAGAAAGTTCGTTAAGTAAATCCGATAACTAACGCCAACATCATTACTGCAAAACCACCAAGAGCGTAGGCGATATCTATTTAGCCACCTAACCACCCCTGTTTTAAAGAAACTGTAACTTTTCAACGCTGGACTTTCACTATTGATCCTGGACATTGCGGATTCCCCGTCTCTCTCACGCTCGTTTCGAAACAACACCAGGGACGGATTCGAAAATAATATCGAAATAAATACTTTTTTGCGGTTGAAGATAAATATACTACTCATGTTAATAGGATGTCCCGCACAGATACAGAACACGAACAGATACCTGAATGCAAGGTCCCACCACCATCCAGCACAACTTCAAGGGGTTGTCAACATCTTGATTTTTCGGTCTCTTCGATTATTCAACGACATCAACCGAGAAAAAGGGCTCAAAACAATCACCGACGCTCTAAAGCAGAACAGCTACTCGCGTATAACATAAAGAAGGCTATTAACTATCAAAACAACTATCTGAAGCCAAATGAATATGAAAATAGGCTCGTCACAGTTCTGCCGTATATCAAAGGTGTCACAGACCGCATTGGGCGACTGCTTCGAAGACATAATATATCAACCGCATACAAGCCACATAAAACAATAAAATCAGCCATCAGAAGTTCCAAAGATCAAATAATTCTAGAAAATCCGAATCGTGCGGGACTTGTAACATGGCTTGCGTCGGACAAACCAATCGAAGAATATCAGCTCGACTCGAGGAACACCAATTGGTGGTTAGAAATAAACAAACCATATCGGCACTGTTTCAACATCATCTACAAACAGGACACAAAATCGATTTCAACAGTTGCCGACACATTGCAAATATCCCGAATGACAAAACAAGAACCACCCGAGAAACAATAGAAATAGAAAAAATCGGACGTCTAAACAGAAGAGATGATGCCCTCAATCTGCCAGACACGTGGAAACCAGTAATCAACCGACAGACCGAAACTCACCGACCGTAGTCGGGAGGGCAACTGACTACCACTGTGATACCCCAAACAACGTCCGAGGGGGCGGGGCCAACACCAGAACCAATAAGACGTAGGCACCACTATAAACTGCGACCCAGAAGTCGCATATATATATATATATATATATATATATATATATATATATATATATATATATATATATATATATATATATCGAATCAAATCAAAAAGCTGTGATAAGACTTATGTTAAGCAAATATTAATTGGTTATTACTTAACAAGTAGACTACAAATAAACTAATGAACATTGTTACAGCATTGCACATCAGCAAAGAACGATGTGACAACGTCGCAACATTGCCACGACAAATAATTTTATTTTAAAATTGCGACAAAAAATTATTTCAGTGTGTATCAGCGCATGTATTTAATTTCGCTTTAAAACCAAAAATATGGTATATTCTGTACGCGAATATCACCACTGCTAACTATTTGCCACTGCTAACTATTTACAGAGAAACTCTCCAAAATTTGGAAAGGGCTAAGCGTACTTACGGGCAACGATTACTCAAGGCCGCTTCCAGCTAGGCAAAGATTTGTCAAAGTTTCTCATGACTTTTGGATACAGGAACTGTGGTTCAATTGTTTTAAGAATTTGGGGGGCAGCGAAAGTTTGATCCTGGACTGGAAGAACAAATTTATATTTTGTTGAAGAGGGTTCTACCAGAAGTGCTCGAGGTTGGAGTTTCTAACTGCACTGTACATAGAACACTAAAAGAGCAAATATTCTACCCTTATCATGTACAAAGGGAACAGGGATTTTTACCTGCTGATTTATTGCTGCTGACCAGATTATAAAGATACCAGAAGTGTTTGGGAAAACTGGTTACGGTGCCAGGTTTGCATATACTCAAATGGTGGACATTTTCTTCTGAACATCACGAGACGAAACATATGCCATCCAATTGAAGGGATGGATGGGCCTAAAAAAAACGCTCATTTAGGTGGAGACGCAGATTGTTGTGTGTTCCACATAAGATTGCGGAACCCAGCAACTGGGTGTATGATACTCCACTACTGTTGTTTGTCTCATTGGATGCAGTCCAAAGAAATCTGACACTGCGTATATACGCTATCCGATGGATGGAAGTCGGTGAAAGTATGTGTTGTTGACTGTGGATAGGGTCTCCCTATTCTTGACGAAAGAGCAACAACAAGAGAAAAGACATATTGGAACATACATACATACATATATATATATATATATATATATATATATATATATATATATATATATATGTATGTATGTATATATATATATATATATATATACATATATATATATATATATATATATATATATATATATATATATATATATATATATATGTATATATATATATATATATATATATATATATATATATATATATATATATATATATATATATGTATGCATATATATATATATATATATATATATATATATATATATATATATATATATATATATATGCATTCTATTGACCGCGATTCTTAATTCCAAATCTTGAAAGAACAAGGACTAGATCTGAAAACGCTGATGATTATTAAAGCAACATTAACACAAGTTCGAAAATTAAAATTCATCAGTGAAATCTCAGAGCCTTTCGAAATTAAAACTGGAGTGGGACTAGTGATGGACCTGCAAGGTGATGGAAAAGTAATAAAGGAGTGGCATGTAAAAAAATCGGCCCTGAATATTGACCAGCCCGTTAAACTGGGGAGAACCAACATTAAAATTGATTATCTGGCGTTTACTGATGATCTAGCAATTTTAGCTCAAGATATATTAACGGTACAAAAACAGATCGAAATCCTAAAAGAAACAGCAGAAAAGGTAGGGCTCAAAATTTTCTTTGAAAGCGCACAAAGACACATACATGCAATGACCTGCAACTGACTATTTCCAACACCATTTCTAAAAACAAATGTGGTAACATCAGTCGAGTCTCTCAATTTAAACATTTTTTTGAAATAATCATGAAAACCAGGTTGGAAAAAGCGGCCAATAAGGGTAGATGTCAAAAAATGAAAATTGCGATGAGACTTACACAAAATATTTACAATAAAAATGCATATCTAAAAACACAAAACTGAAATAGTTTAACTAACTTAACAACACAGTTATTAAGCCAGAATGTCTATGTGGCGCAGAAACGCGCATTTTGAATAGAAAGAAGGATATCGAGGAGATTGAAAAGAAAGAAAGAAAAATTTAACTAAACAAATAGTTGAATTTTATGAAAATAGGAGTAGATCTAAAATAGAAACAATTAAATGGATTGCTGCAATTAAAGAG
>JARFXV010001026.1:0-196011 GCA_031761425.1 Cosmopolites sordidus | reverse complement strand
GGTAGAATTTCATTTCCAATCCTTCAAGAATTCGGTATTAACAAAAACATAAACATGATCCTTTACAACTTTCATGACTATTTCGATGGAATCATAGGAATAGAAGCTCTCCAAAAATGCAAATTGAATATCGACTTGACTAATAAAATATTGTATAATGAATTAGTCCAGATTCCTTTAAGATTCAGACAAGATTTTACGACTCAAACCATCGAAATTTCACCTAATTCAATAGAAATCCACAAATTTATTACAAATCACCCCGAAAAAACGGAATTAATAATTGACGAACAACATAAAGAAAACTATTACATCCCGTATACACTAACAACAGTAAAAGACCAATCTGTCCCAATCGAAGTCCATAACCTGACGACGAAAACTCTCCTACTTACCCATCACATTAATGATTTACAAGATTCCGAAATATTTTCCATAAACCATTTTCAATTATTTAATCAGGAACAAATATTAGAGAAAAACCAACTTCAGGAATTCGACCAAGATCCCCTACCCCTATTAAGGATCAATCATTTAAATTCAGAGGAACTCAGTGCTCTAAAAAAGGTTATCTTAGAGTTTCCCAACATCTTTCACAAGCCTGATGACAAATTAACCTTCACAAACCAGGTCAAACACGAAATAAAAACCACAGACGAAACTCCCGTATACACCAAAACTTACAGATATCCTTATGTCCATAAGGAAGAAGTCCAAAAACAAGTCAAAAAATTATTAGAGGATGACATAATCAGACCATCAAATTCCCCTTGGAGTTCACCAGTATGGATAGTACCAAAAAAGGCAGATGCTTCAGGAGAACAAAAATGGCGAATGGTCATAGATTATAGAAAGATCAATGAAAAAACTATTGATGATAGATATCCCTTGCCGAATATTACAGACATATTAGATAAACTTGGCAGAAGCAATTACTTTACGACATTAGATCTAGCTTCAGGTTTCCATCAAATCGAAATGCACCCAGATTCAATACCAAAAACTGCCTTCAACGTAGAAAATGGCCATTACGAATATACAAGAATGCCATTTGGTCTTAAAAACGCACCATCAACGTTCCAAAGAGTAATGGATAACGTATTATCAGATATACAAAATAAGATATGTCTTGTTTACATGGATGACATAATAATATTCTCAGCAAGTTTAGAAGAACACATAAAAAACTTGAGATTGGTATTCAAACGATTAGACCAGCATAATTTAAAGATACAGCTGGATAAATCCGAATTTCTGCAGAAAAACGTAGAATTTCTTGGACACGTAATAACACCAGAAGGAGTAAAGCCAAACCCAAAAAAATTAGAAGCAATAAAAAACATTCCGCTACCAAGGAACCCTAAAGAAATTAAATCATTTCTAGGTTTAATAGGCTATTACCGGAAATTTATAAGGAACTTCGCTAAGATAACGAAACCAATGACAAAATGCCTAAAGAAAGACCATAAGGTTATACACGATAAGGAATTTATTGACTCCTTCCAACAATGTAAACAACTGATAATGAACGAACCAATATTAAACCATCCTGATTTTACTAAAACCTTTTTGCTCACAACAGATGCATCAAATTACGCTATAGGAGCAGTGTTATCTCAAGGCACCATTGGGGAAGATAAGCCAATTGCTTATGCGTCAAGAACCCTTAACCCTGCTGAGTGTAACTACTCAACTATAGAAAAAGAACTACTTGCCATAGTTTGGGCTACCAAACATTTTAGACCATATCTATTCGGAAGACAGTTTCAAATCCTTTCAGATCATAAACCATTACAATGGCTTTTCTCAATCAAAGAACCTAACTCAAAATTAGTTAGATGGAGATTGAAACTTAGCGAATACGATTATGAGATTAAATATAAAAAAGGCAAACAAAACACAAACGCAGATGCTTTATCTAGACCCTATTTACAAATTAACGCAATCGACCAACAAACCGATAAATCATCAAATTCATGGATATCAAAATTCGAAAATTTCCTAGGCGAAGAAAGAAAAAAGGAAATCACATTACCAACCGTACCGATAAATCTATCCACTTTTAAAGACCCCAACTCTGTAGCGACTAAATCAAGCTTAGAACTGACCCAGAAGTCAACCCCTAAAGTTAATATTATTTCAGAATTAATTATTCCCCCCAAAAGTATTAAAAGCAACGAAACAATTCATACCTCGCAAGAAGATCCAATATTAGGTGCAACTTATACAAAGAAACATGTCAATCTCTTCACGAATCAAATTCTAGTAAAATATTCTCCAAACAATACATTCCAGAAGAAGGTCATAACCTTATTTAAATCAAAAAAAAGATATATTTTATCAATTCCCAATAATCCAGAAGTCAATGACCTAGTCAAGTTATTTAAAGAAAACATTCCCCCAGACACATACTGTCTATATTTCCATCATAACCCCTTAGAATCTATTGTACTAAATATGTTTAGGGAACATTTTGATTCTAGAGCATATACACTATTTATGTCAAGAAGTTTAGTAGAAGATATTCAGGAAGAAGATATAAGACAAGAAAAAATCAAATTAATACACGAAACAAAAACAAGTCATAGAGGTATCACAGAGAACGTAGCCGCCATAAAGAAAAAATTTTATTGGCCTAACATAGAAAAAGATATTCAAAATTACATAAATACATGCGAAATATGCCAACAAACTAAATATGAAAGACACCCATATAAAGTAATATTTAAACCTACCCCGATTGGTAGTAAACCCTTTGAACATCTTTATATAGACACTTATCAAGTTAATTCTAACATGTATTTAACAATAATTGATAGTTTTTCCAAATTCGCACAAGCTCTACCGATAACTTCAAAAAATGGAATTGAAATAATTGACCAACTTATCCAATTCTTCTCAAACCACGGAATTGCTAGAAGAATAACTTCCGACAACGGATCAGAATTTAAAAATTCAAATATGCAAGATCTATGTAAACTCTACCAGATCGAATACCATTATACCACTCCGAATGCCCCTAATTCCACTAGTCCAATCGAGAGACTTCATTCCACCCTGAGGGAGGCACTTACTTCTCTTAAATTAAAAGATAATTCAAAAACCATTAGTCAACTTATGAAAATTGCAATTCTAAATTATAACAATTCGATCCATAGTTCCACGAATCTAACACCATTTCAAATTTTAAAAGGAGATACCAACTATTCACTGAAAATCGAGCAAAACAACCAAGACATAATAAATGACTACATTGTTAATCTTAAAGAAGCACATAAAAACCTAAACAACGAGCTCCTATTAGACCAAACTCAGAAAAAACAAAAGTCATTAGATAAAAGGAATAAAGACAGAGAGAATGAGCCAGATCTCGAACGACCAGTATTTGTCAAATTACCTAAGAACTCTAGGAAATCACGAGACAAAACTAATCCTAGATATAAAAAATCTAATGAACTAAGGCTAAATCAAACTTTGATCAAACGAAAACGTATTGTTACAGGTACCCCATAAGCCTGGCAATCCTGGTCACAGTAACAGAAGCGTATCAGATACAAACCCTTCAAAACCCTATATTACCAGTATCTCTCGGAAATGGATACATAACCACTAGCTATAACACAGCATTTTATCATATTAACACTACACTAATCGAATTATCACTCAAAGACATAGAAATGAACTTAAGAATACTTAGAAACAAGATACCCCAAGAAGACCAAACCTCAATATTACTAATTAGTAACATTAACATGACTATTCAACAAATTACCATATTGAAACAAAAGAACAAAATGACCCCGTCTCATAATAGAAAGAAACGCGGACTTATTAATTTAGTTGGCACAGCGCAAAAATGGTTATTTGGGACCTTAGACGCTGAAGATGGAGAAAGATATGATCATTATGTCAAGACTATCTCTGAAAATCAAGAAATAGTAAACAGCAACATAAATAAACAAACACAAATACTTAAACAAGTAACTAAATCAATTCACGAAACACTTTCTAACATCTCTAAAAAACAAGTCGAAATACTTGAACATCTCCAACTTCTAAATAATAAAGCAAACTCATTACAAAACACCATAATACAACAAATCATCCTAAACACTCTAAAAATGAACCTAGAAAGGATTAAAGACTTAATTGACCACATAAACATAGCAGTCAATTTTGCTCAACTTAATATCATGCATTACACTATTATATCTAATAAACAATTGGAATATATTCTGAAAAATATTCCACAAGAGAACAGGATACCTTATGATAACATTATCACTCTATATGAAACTATGCATGTAGATGTAAAAACTCATAAAGATTTACTAATCTTTATAATTAGAACTCCTTTAGTTGAGGCTATTAACTTAAATTTGTATAAACTATATCCTATTCCAATTAACAACTT
Organism: Cosmopolites sordidus; assembly: GCA_031761425.1. Lineage (NCBI taxonomy): Eukaryota > Metazoa > Arthropoda > Insecta > Coleoptera > Curculionidae > Cosmopolites > Cosmopolites sordidus. The sequence continues at coordinate 191,597 of JARFXV010001026.1, read as the reverse complement.
AACAATAAGTCTACAGAATCCTTATTTACTTATGAACGAGCAAACATTTTTTAACCTTAAAGATGTATGCAATAAAATCAATGAATTTTATATCTGTAAACAATCAGAGACAACTAAAATTGAACCTTGTGTCTATGATATGTTAAACGGTAACCATACTAGTTGTCCGTTCTATCAAATTCAATACGAGTTTATTTCGATAAAAGAAATCCAATTAAACAATTTATTGGTTATACCCAAAACAAAAATTCCCGCACATTTTACATGTAACAAGCAAAAACAAATAGAAATAATAAGTAAACCTTCTCTAATAATATTAGAAAATTGTAAACTTAAGATCATGAACCAAACGTATGAAAATGAGACTATGGAAAAATTATATTATCACATAAGCTTACCGGAAATTGAAATATCTAACATTTCGAATATAGAAAGAATTAAAATAAAACAAATAGAATTCGATAATATTAACGAAGCTATTTTAGAATTACAACAAACAAAGATCAAATCTTTAAAAACATTAGACGTAAAACATTATCATACGAAATATTATATTATAGGAGGATTAGTAATAAGTACATTTATATTAGTTTTTATTATTGTAAAACGTAAACAAAAAGTTAAACCAAATGTAAATATTGAACTATCAGAAGCTCAGGCGCTTTCAGCCCCATTTACTTCTTCTTAAGGAGGGAGGAGTTATATCAAGGTAATCCACTAGAATTATCTAGTTCTAATAAGAACTCATTAAGATAATAGGGAAAGTATATTTAACTAGTAATTAAGAACTTATTACAATGTATAATTAGGACAACATTCTTTTAGATAAGGAATAGTATAAATAACCAAATATTATTGTCAAGAACAGCATTCGTTTTCAAGACGTCTAAGTAGACGTAGTAGCGATTTGTTCAAACTGTATTTATAGGTGATTAAACTCTGTAAATTCCTATTTTCAATTAAATAAATAGTTTTTAAAAAGAGTTTTTCACTGCTATAAAACATAAATCATGCACATATTACGATAAACGCACAGGCCGGATGTTAAACTCTCAAATAAAAATGTGTACATCGTATAAAGTTACAATTATTATAAAAATTATCTGCATGGAGATATTGATTAATAGATGGTGCTAGCCCAGAAAAAATGTTTAAAATTTCGATGTAATTCACCATAACATATTCAGGTGTAATATTAGAAGAGAATAGAAAACACGAAAACGACTTGAGTAAAAGGATAGAAAAAACGAACAGAGTATATAATAGATAGACAAAGATGAAAATATTTAAAACAATATATAGACTTATCTTAACATACCGATGTGAGTTCTGAAGCAGTGAACAGGAAAAAAGTAAACTAAGATCTGTAGAGATGAAATACCTAGGAAGAGTACGGGGAGTAACAAGGAAAGGCAGAATTAGAAGTGATCTAAATAGAGAAGATTTGGACATAGAATTCATAGAATAATATAGAGAACCAAGACAACTCGGACAGTTAGAACATTTCTAAAGAATTGCCAACATAATACAACTCAAGATGGTATGAGAAACCAGAGCGCAAGGGAAAAAGAAAGGAGGAAGACCGAAGCAAACCTAGGATAAAGTGGTGGGAAATATTTTAAAGAAGGGGAAAACGTGGCCAGAACTATAGAACTTTATAAAAAACTATAGATAGAAACACCCTTACATTCTATGGGTAACCAAGGGATATGATTGAGGATATGAGGGGGTTGAAGATTTCATGTATTTTTCTTTTTTAATTTATATCTTCCATATAAAGACAGGCATTGTAACCATATACAGGGTGTTAGGTAAACATAGGGCAAAAATGCAAGGGGTTATTCCTTGTCCTATTCTAAGAATATTTTGTCCTATGATGATTCTTGAAAGACCCCTTTGTTTCGAAGATAAAGGGCGAACAAAATTTGCGACAACCATATTCGATATTTGTTGAAATCATTAATGTAAATAAAAGTAGACTGTACATCAATGAGTTTATCAAGTACAAAAAAGTTTTTTTTTGATCTCGATTACTTGGAACGGCTGTTTTATGTAGTAAGTGGATTTCATCGGTCGCATTTGTTTACATAGATTGAGTGACGTTTGGCTGTTTGACTTGTCTTAAATAGTGAGTGAAGTCCTTCTTCTTCTTCGTGAAACAGGCACATTGAAACGAACTGAAGGGTCAGGAAGACCACTGACTGTAAGAACGGTACAATTGGAACATGTGCTGGACATGATAGCGGAAGAGCCTGGTAGTTCTACGCGAAAAATTGCAAATACTTTGAAAGCGAGTCGCTGGACAGTTTGGAAAATTCTTAAGGACAATTTGTTGTATCAATACCACATTCAACGCATTCAGGCACAACTACCTGTTGATTTCCCTCCACGTATTGCATTATGTCAATGGCCATTGCAAACTTTACTTCGCATCCCTCTATTTCTGACACAAATTCTTTTCACCGATGAAGCCACCAATGTTATCACTCACTTTCGTTTGCTCTCTGATCTATGTGCAGGTCTTTCTATCCCGTCTAGTAATGCCAAGCATACATATTTCCATTCCCCTCGGTGCTACTAGTTTTTGAACTGACTGTGACGTGAGTGTCCAGGTCTCACTTCCGTATGTCATAACGGGCAGGACACACTGATCAAAGACTTTTCTTTTCAGGCAAAGTATATATATATATATATATATATATATATATATATATATATATATATATATATATATATATATATATATATATATATATATATATATATATATATATATATATATAGTGATCCACAATTTCCAAATCCGTTCCTGAAATAGAAATTCTTTTGTCCTCAGCAAACTTATTGAAAATGACTTGACTCTTCTTCTGGTTTATTTTCAAGCCAAATGGTCCCCCAGCCCTTTGCAGCTCCTGTACGTGTCCTTGCAGCTTTGGGTCTTGTGAAAGAAGAAGGATATCATCCGAAAATCTAAGATGATTTAAGTATGCACCATTAATCCTTATTCCATCCTGCTCTCAATCCAGATTACGGAACACCTCTTCCAGGCAGGCTGAGAAAAGAAGAGGCGATATTGCGTCACCCTGCGTGCGCCCCGTTCTACATTTATTTCAATCTCAAGATCGTCAAGGTGAACTGTCACTGCAGCTTCATCATATATTGATCCTAGTAGATTTACATAGGCTTTCTCTACTCCTTGATTAAGCAATGCATCCATTATGGCCCGCTTTGTGATTGAATCAAATGCTTTTTCATAATTGATAAAAGCCAAGCATAGTGGCATAGTGTATTCGTTGTTCAACCCCCCCCCCCCCCCCCACCCCCCCCCCCACCCCCCAAAATAAGGCAAATATTACCTAATATTATACCGAAAAAATACGAGGAGTGAAGAGAGTGAAATTATTACATTTGAATTGAATATATATCCGAACTAGTGGACGTTACGCACAGTAACGCCATCTCTTGTCATTTCATTTCATGTAAGTATATTTTTGTTGTTTTATTTACTTCAAACTAATCCCCCCCCCCCCCCCCCCCAAACTAAATCCTGGCTACGCCCGTGTATATTATATACTATAAAATATATATAAATTATTATAAAAAATAATATAAAATAAATAATAAATAAATAAAAAATAAAGATAATTATTAAAAAATATTATTTTATATATTATAAAAGTGATAGATACCAATGTAAAAAATTGTTTATTCTACTAAAATAAAATTTTCTCTAGAAAATGTCCCATAGATCTGAAAAGTTGAGACAATCCGTCGATGCAGCAGAATCAAATGTAAAATCTCACCATACTGACAGTAAAACTTTTTATGGTAAAGACATGGTTTTGAAGTGGACAAAGATGATTGTCCTGGAGTTAAAAATTGTAGTTTCTTATGTGGATTGCTGTATAGAATAAAGAAAAGAAATTGAATTTTTTTTTCATCTGAAAGTTGATTTGGCATACACAGTCATACTTCTTGCACTCTGGTCATCTGGTTTAAAAACCGTTGTGGTTGCGTTAGTAGTAAAATCTTTAGTATATTTTCCTTCCATCAGTGCAAATTACACACGCCAAAACTAAAAACCTGTACCGTTCGGAGAATTCGCTAAACTCCTGCGATAATCACATCGTTCGTTTCGTCTGCATTTTTATTTGACCGACCAAAAATCTACCAAAACAACGCTAATCACCGTAAGGTATTGCAAGCTTTATGTCATAAACAGTTTCATACCAATAAAATACGTCAATGAATCGACTATAAAATTTTTGTTCATTTTTCGCTTGCGAAAAGTATTAACTTAATTTTTGTAAATATATTCGTTGGTGTTAAATCTGCATAATAGGCTGGGTACGAAAACGGTAATAATGTCAGAATTATATGTATTAATGGCATTTTTTGGAATAACCAATAATTTTATTAAAACTATTCACGAAACTAGAAGGAAAAACAATCAGGCCCGTTCACATTGACTTTTTTTTCGTTAGAAAATAATTATTTCCTTCCACTGTTTAGTTAATGGCATGATCTTTTCAGTGAAAGCCATTGAAGCTAATTTGTGGCGCGTATGTATTGCTGGTTTCCTTTTCAATTCGCGTAATATTTTAAGACAGTTATTAATTAATTTACTAGACAATAGTTAAAGGTAAATCATTGATCCAAATTAGATAAGGAGATTGTATATTAGAATACTAGAATATTATCTACTAGAAGGATCTAGAAGTATAAATTTTATGGAAGAACCCAAATTCTCTTAGAAATTCAAGAATTTGTCCCATCGAACTGGGGAATAACAATCCTTCAATGGAGAGAATAAGACAGGAGGAACGAATATGGCAGACTGTAAGAGAGGAGGAGGGAGCAGGATTCCCATCTGTAAGATATTGATGAAAGCAGATGCAGTGACCAATCATAAGTTTAGTTTGAGATTGTTTGAAATGGATTGAAAAAAGAACTTTTCTTTAATATGCCATAATTTATTATGTTCATTTAGCTGGACGATGTTGAAGATTTAATTAGATATTATAGAATAATAATCTCTACGAGAAGGGTTTATGGAGGTAGAAAGTCAAAAAGGATAGGGCATCTTTTCCAGATGGTCAGCTCTTTCGTTACGTTCAATGCCTATATGCCCTGGGATCCACATCAGTGGGATTTTATATAATGAGGAGTCTAGGAAGAAGAGTAGATCTCAAATTTTGAAGAAGACTGAGTCGAATTTGGGTCATTAGTTAATTTAAGTTGAGAGAATCAGGACAAATCATCCAGGAGCAAGAAGCTCTGCCTAGAGTATAAAGGTTATAGGGAAGAAATGATATATTTGTTTGAAAAAATAGGGTGAGTAAATGGCAACACCGACACCTGAGGAGAACTTAGAACAATTGGGCCCTGAAGAAGGCTAGAGAATAGAAAGCTTTATCAAATTTGAAGATTTATCAAGTTAGGGGGCAACATGAGCCAAGGGGGATGAAAGGTTCGTGTGAAAGGAAAAGGGGCTGGAAAGTGATCTTGATAATTCGGTTAATGTTCATGGGCTTTGGAGCTATGGATTGGGATGGGGGTTACTTTTTAAATAATCTTTGGATATGTCTATTGTTGGCATTTTAACTTCCTCAGCAAGTATTCATGTATAAATCATACAGGAATTCGATGCAATAGTCAGAATTGCTTTTTTTCTCTTCATAACAGTATAAATGACTTCCCAGTTGAACGATGAGTCCATCAATTAACTTGGCAACCGACGAAAATTTTATTTTAATCCCCTATGTTCCTACAATACATCCCGTTTGCATGTAACGAAAAACTTAATCGTCTCTCTTCGTCTGAAAATACTGTTTTTTCTCTTCAGATTATTATTTTATTTCCTAAACAAATCCACAAGATTAAAATAACGAATAACTGAACTAAACTGATACATTGTTATAAAACCTCTAGAGCGTTAAGAAATCTTAAGTATAAACGAGTGTGCCTAACATTTTAACACCGAGTTTATGTTGCATCGGCGACAAATCTGTATTTCTCGCCTATAAGTGAATTGTTGTTCTTGCAGATCCTTCTAAAAACGGCACTGTTTTGTAAGCTGTATGTAATCTGGTGTTATATTGCAGTATTTAGCTAAGTAGCAAAAAATAAACTTTACTGTGTGAATATTTTCAATTTAAATCAAATATGTATCTTGACGTATTTGTTTTGTTGCCCGTTACAGATATACCACAAGCAGCTGTGCAAATTCTTACATACCACTTTCAGAGACGTCTATATCTGAGCAGCGTAAACAATGTTTATAACCTAATAAGCCTGTGTATTAGCGCATCTTGTTGAAGATGAAGAATTCGCGGTAACATCGCGATGTTATTGTCAGGAAATTTCCCATTATGAATTACGACCAACATTCTGCAATATATTTATTAAACAAAGAGTTGAACACAGTATATTGTGAGTTTTTAATACGAAATACTTTAGTAAAATAAAATTAATAAAAACAAATATTTATTATTGAAAATGGTTTCATTGTTTTTCAAAATATTCTCCACGATGACAGATGTACTTTTGCATACGTTTGAACCAATTTTCATAGCACTTTTTCCATTACGATTGAGGTATCTCCAAAACATGCATTTTGAACGTATCAACCACTTCGTCAGGCTTCGATGATGACCACGTAGTGCATTTTTCACGGACCGGAACAAAAATAAACCATTACACCATTTGCTTCAAAGTGCTTCTTGCGCGAACAACTTTTATTGGGTTTGGGTCATTTTGAAAGATCCATACAGTCTACTGATGTTTACTTTCGGGCTCATATGCATAGATCAAAGATTCGTCACCTTTGTAGATCTTATACACAGCTTTTGACGCACCACGATAATCTTTTTTGAGTATTTTTTTACACCAATTGACAGGAGCCTTTTTTTGAGCGATTGTCAAATTATGCGGAATCCAACGGGCACAAATCTTCTTCACGGCTAAATGTTTATACTAATGCCTAGGGATGCCTCAATGTCACGGTATGTCAGATGACGATCTTACTTCAGGCATACTATCGACGTGTTCTGCTATAGTGCGTTTCAAGATAATCGTTGGCCGATTGGCTGCAATAAACTCTTAACAACCTCTGCCGTAACGAAACCCGGCAAAGTTGCAAGAAACGTAAACACGGCCGGGCCTAATAAAATAACAGGTAAATAGATAAAATTAATTTTATACCTGGTCTAGTATTTAACTGTGCAGTTTTATAATTTCGGTCGTATTTTTTGTTATTCCAAACGTGCTAAAAATGTGGCGTTCTTGGCAAGATAATGATCATTGTGCCTCCGGTAATGCTAATTATAGAAGAAAAGATTTATCACCGATTAAGAAAAGATGAAACCAACATTGTTTGCAGCAGAACTAGCCTACGCAGAATATTGTCTTAAATGGGTTTTGCATATCGGGCCATTAATAAGACAAATATTATTCGAATCACAACGACTGCGACGATGGCGGTTTATCTACTTAAACTCAATAAAAAATAGATATTAGAAAATCATTCAATTATCTACCTTGATGAAACATGGTTCTATATACAGGAGACGCCAGCAATAGAATGGGTAGATACATCAAGAAAATGCCAAACTAAAGCCCCGGCGAACAAGAGAAAGAATTACAATTTTACGTGCTGGTTCCAAGGATGGATGAATTCCAAATTGTTTATGGTTGTCCTCCAAAAATATTAAACATTTATCTTTGGAGTATTAGGACGACACCACAACATAACTTTTTGAAGATTGGTTTATAAATACCTTTTTGCCCGATGTGCTTAAGAAAAGCGTAATTGTAATGGACAATGCTTAATAATTATCAATCATCAGTTATCATATCTCCACCGGTATTCCATCCATGTCTGTAGCTTTATTATTTCTTAGCTTCCGGATTGTTATTTCTACCTCGTTTATGGTAAGCTCTTCGGCCATGCTGATATTGCATGCACCTACCTTCTATGATAGTGATTGTATCCCTACTCTCAGCACTTCGAACCGGTACAATGTTGTTTATTTGCGGTTCAAAAGTACCTCTAATATTTTTGGAAGAAATTTCTTGAATCGTGTTGAACTGCATATTCCTGTATTTCCATTGCATCTGACAACCACCAGTTGTTCTTGAGGTATCTGATTTTTGCCTTAAATTCCCTCTTTAGCGAGTTGAATTTTGTATACTTTTCTTGTTTGTCTAAGAGTATAGCATTTTTGTATTCAATCAGAGCATTTCGTTTTTGATTAAGTAAGTTATTAACTTACTTAATCAATCGATTCCTCACTGGCCTTCGTCACAGCGTTCTTAAAATCATTTCACACTGTTACTGTATGTCTATCCTCTTTTAGTTCACATAACTCAAGCTGCTATTCCAGATTACGCTGGAGAGATTCCCGACAACTCCCCTCCGTTAGACTATTCACGTCAAATTTACGGGCTTCCACTGTGTTTCTTTTTTTATGTAATTTGTCTCAATTAAAAAAATCACAAGCAACTTTCAGAAATCGAATTTGGATTAGAAAATTTAACAGTAGCGACCGTTTTCGGTAATGAAATCGTTTTTAACGATGTCATAAAATTACTAAGCTACGTACAAAAGTAAGTTTGTTACCAGTTGTAGAACCGCGTAACAATTATTGTGTATACTTAAACAAAATCGGCAAAACAAAGCTATAGTCGGTAGAAACTTTCAAATAACATTTCTTAATATAAATGCGACCTCTGTTTGTACGACAATTTCTTTTATCTTTATCGGGGTTCACATATTAAGCGATTCCTATTTTTAATGACAATTTTATTTATTTATTTATTTATATTACTTAAAACCTTAGCAAACGTATATTTTAAAGAAGATTTAATATAATATACACGCCAAAAATACTATAAAATGATCTCTAAAAAATTATGTTAACGACATATGGAATAATTTAATCATACGTTTATAATAAATACCATTAAAAATAAAGCAATCCAAAAAACATAATTTTGGAGAGTCATCGCTTAAATCTTGACACGTAATTACGTGCAGTGGAAATTCAAAAGGGTATGAGACAAAGTAAACTGGGGTGGCATTGGCACCTGGGGTGAAATTGGCACCGAACCTTGGGATCGAATCGCAATTATGAGAAAGGGAAGCGCGAGCGCAAACCTGTCTGCACGTGATTGAGTTTTGTTACGGGAAGTTGTGTCTTGTGTTACGATACCTCGTAACTACGTTAGTGTATTAGGCGCGCGTAATTATCGCAATTATAGTGACGATGACCGTCGAGTCACAACGTGGGGCTTTATTGAACCCTGAGATTTGGGCATAATAATACAAACATACCTGGATAAACAAGGTAGGACTATTAAAAAATTCAAAAAAAAAAATACCAGGACCCGATTATATCGTAAATTTCATGCGTAGGAATAATCTCTCTATCAGAACCTCATCTAACATCAAAAAAACTAGGGCTTTTGTTAGCCATGCGCAAATAACAGAGTTTTTTGAAACTTCCTCGTCTCATGCACTTGTTTTGGATTCATCTCTCATTGATCTCTTACGAGAAAATTACGAAATGTGACGAATGAACGAAGTCGTAAGCGTGGAAAAAAAAAATAGGCCAGGGCAAGTGATGCAACTGTCTGACGAAGAACCGACACAGCCAGTTCAGTCTCAGCCAAAACCTTCTTAATCAAAAAGAAAAAAAAAGAAGATGACGATGTATGCTCTATTTGTGAAACAAAATGGAGCAAATATAAGGGAGTAGACTGGTTATAGTGTCAATTCTTCTGTTGGAATCTTTAGTGTGAATCACGAAACTTGAAGAGATTTACCACTAAACACCAAATCACTTTTTTTGAACTGCTCGACGCACGTTTCGCTAACCATGTTAGCATCATCAGGAGATGATTTAATTTAATTCTAAAACTAAACTATGTACTATTTATGTGAAGAACCCTATCTAACGAAGCGTGTAAAAATCATGAACCGTGAAGTTTACTAAGCCTTAGATTAATAATTGAAAAAGTTGGCTGAACGGGATAGGCCCTTTATCTCAGTTCATGATTTTCTTACATTTTTCTATTTGAATGCTGTCATATCCATCCAAAGCCCTATTATTATTAACACTTTTAATTAGTCTTAAATTACTAATATCTATGTGGTCGTGTTCGATTGCATGTTGGTTTTAATACCACATCTAATGTGGGCAATATGTTCTTTATATCTTTTCAATATAGATCTTTTTGTTTGCCCAATATACCTTCGATCGCAATCTTGACAAACTAATTTCGTAAATCCCCGACTTTTCATGTTGCTCTACTTTATCCTTTGGATTACCCAGAACTTCTCTTAATTTATTATATGGTTTGTACACAACCTTAATGTCCACTTTTTTCAAAATTTTGTCTAGCCCTCTTGTTAATTGGACATCAAATGGTATTACCATGAATTTCTTTGTGTTCTGATTCTTTTGAAAAGTCGAAGATTCTTTCAATAATTTTCTGAACTTATGTTTTCTAATTAATTTATCTTCAATGTTCTTAATATAACCATTCATTTCAGGTACTTCCCTAGTTAATTTTAATTATTTGTTATAATTATCTTTATTTAAAGGAACATTAATTAATCTATTTACCGTAAAATTTAAACTAGCCATCTTATTTTGGAAGCTATGATTTAAATCTTTAGGAATGTATCACGAAGTGGTGGTGTTTTTTTCTGAAAATATCAAAATCTAACCTATTTTTATTGTTTCTACTGACTAAAACATCCTGAATTGGTAAACTGTCGTTGTTTACGAGTGCATCCGTGAATATTATATTTTGGGAGTTACTATTTAAGTCCTTAATAAAATCATCTAAATTTTCATTTTTCGAATCGAAAACGGCAAAAACGTCATCCACATATCTTAACCATACCTTTGGAAAATAACTGAATTCATCTTTTGCCTCGGTTTCAAATTTACTCATAAATAAGTTGACTAAGAACGGTGACAGAGGAGTACCCATTGCCGTTCCTTCTTGTTGTTCATAAAACATGTTCTTAAGCTGAAAACAATTTTTCTTCGTACATAATCTTGTTAAGGAGACCAAACCAAACCGTTTAACTCGAGTAACTCCCTCAGGTATTTCAAGGTTTGTGGAATCGGGAAACTCAGAAACAACGATGAAACATCAAAAGAAACCAAAACCTCACCTTCCTGTAGAAGTGTGTTTCTAACTTTTTCTGTGAATTTGGTTGAGTTTATCACAGAACAGGAAGGTAATTGGTTTGATAGATTTTCAAATTCCTTTGGTAACCACTTCAAGACGGTCCTTATAAACAATTACCTAGGAAGCTATTGTCAAAAATGATTAACGAAGTCAGAGATACATTGAAATCTTGTAAACGCCTTATTTATCCTTCCCTGAAAAGCAAACAACATGTTTCTAATCCAAAAGCCAAGATTGATGCTCTACCAAAAATTCATAAGTCAGGAAATGGTAATGACACCAATTGTATTAGCCATTGATTCTCCAACATATAACTTGGCAAAGTGGTTAACAAAGAAATTTGAAAATCTATCAAACCAATCACCTTCCTGCTCTGTGATAAACTCAACCAAATTCATAGAAAAAGTCAGAAACACACATATACAGGAAGGTGAGATTTTGGTTTCCTTTGACGTTTCATCATTGTTTCCGAGTGTCCCGATTCCACATACCTTGAAATACCTGAGGGAGTTTCTGAGTACATCTCCTTAACAAGATTATGTATGAAGCAAAATTGTTTTCACCTTAATAACGAAGGTATGGTTAAGATATGTGGATGACGTTTTTGTCATTTTCGATTCGAAAAATGAAAATTAAGATGATTTTATTAAGAACTTAAATAGTAAATCCCAAGATATAATATTCACGTATGAACTCGAAAACAACGACAGTTTACCATTTCTGGATATTTTAGTCAGTAGAAACAATAAAAATAGGTTAGATTTTGATATTTTCAGAACACCACCACTTTGAGATAATTCCTAACAATTCAAATCATAGCTTCCAAAATAAGATGGCTAGTTTAAATTTTATGGTAAATAGATTAATTGATTTTCCTTTAAATAAAGATAATTATAACAAAGAATTAAAACTAATTAGGGAGGTATCCGAAATGAATAGTTATAATAAGAACATTGTAGATAAATTAAATAGAAAATATAAGTTCAGAAAATTATTGAAAGATTCTTCGACTTTTCAAAAGGATCAGAACACAAAGAAATTCATGGTAATACCATTTGATGCCCAATTAACAAGAGGGCTAGACAAAATTTTGAAAAAAGTGGGCATTACATATAACAAATTAAAAAAAAGTTCTATGTAATTCCATATAAAAAAGTTCTGGGTAATCCAAAGGATAATGTAGAGCAACATGAAAAGTGGGGGATTTACAAAATTATTTGTCAAGACTGTGATCGAATATATATTGGGTAAACAAAAAGATCCATATTGACAAGATATAAAGAACATATGGCCCACATTAGATATGGGAGAAATGAAAAATCTTGTGTTGCCCAACATGCAATCGAACGCGACCACAGTACAGATATTAGTAATTTAAGACTAATTAAAAGTGTTAAAAATAATAAGGCTTTGGATGCATATGAAAACATTCAAATAGAACAATGTAAGAAAATCATGAACCGAGATAAAGGGCCTATCCCGTTCAGCCAACTTTTTCAATTATAAATGTAAGGCTTAGTAAACTTCACGGTTCATGATTTTTACACGCTTCGTTAGGTGGGGTTTTTCATATAAATAGTACATAGTTTAGTTTTAGAATTAGATTAAATCATCTCCTGATGATGCTAGCATAGTTAGCGAAACGTAAGTCGAGCAGTTCAAAAAAAGTGATTTGGTGTTTAGTGGTAAATCTCTTCAAGTTTAGTGGTTATAGTGGTACAGTATCTACCATAGAGTAAAGATATTTTGTTTGTGTATTTTATGAAGTTTTTTGTTTATGTTTTACTAAACCTGTTGTGATAAAGATATGTTTAATACTTAATATGGTTTACTTTTATACCCGTTATTTTAAGTTACCTAGTCACAATTAATTACAAATGTGTTTTTGTGTTCACATGCCAATGACACTCCAAACCCGGGGTAACATTGGCATGCTTGTTTAAATGATTTTATAATTTTAATATCAATAGTACATATTTTTTGTTGGAATTACTAAATCAAAAGAGTCGCGAGAGGCATGTGAACATTAAATACAAGGTATATGTATTAATAATTGTTTCAAAACGTTTCAAAAACATTAAAAATCTGCCAATATAACCCCAGTTTACGGTACAGTTACTGAAGCTATTGACGTCCTCAGAAGTGTATTTTACCATTTATGAGTTAGGTTTCAAGAAATAGGTGACCGGACCCAACGACATACAAACTAATCAGATCCAAGACCGTTTTCTTCGAGTCATGGTTCGATCTTCATGGAGTCTCCACATGATCCGTATGTTTGGGACCATTATCTTGTTGGTGGGCCCATTGTAAAGGCATATGCTCTTCAGCGCAAGGTGGCACAATTGTCACTAAGATTCCTAATTAAATTTCGTTTGTCATGTTTTCTTTTATCCAAAATATTGGTCCTACTCCGTTATATGAAAAACAGTGACCTTGCTTCAGTGTACCCAAAGTATTACGGGGATTGAATTCTTCATTAAACCGTCTTCGCAGATACAATTTACCATCAGAACCAAATAAATGAATTTTGGTTTCATCGCTAAAAAAAAATGTTTTCCAGTTACTTTGAAAATCTTCACTACAGTTTATTTTTGTAAATTTGAATGCTTGCATTATATTCTGTTTACTTAAAAACGGAACTTTCCTGGATACTCTACCGTAGAGGTACTTCTGTACTTCTAATGACAGAGGTAGGAGTAGGATCCTTCAAAACCTCGTGTACAATACGAGTACACATTTTTTTACTCATTCTTCTTGGACGGCCTCTCTTTTCGGGTTCAGTTTGGGGTAAAAAAGATTATTTCAAAATTTTTTGATTGCATTCGTTGTGAATACATAAGATTTGTTTTGGCTTCTCAATGGTAAAAAACGCCTTTCTTTAGGCAAATACATATTAAATCAGAATTGGTGAGATAATGTGTACAAAATTTGTTCACTCTTATTTTGTTTACCACTGAAGTAGGAACCATTAAGAGGAAATAAATTCTTATAGAAAAAAAATTCGCTGTAAACAAAATGTTTAAATTATTGCTTGATTTATCCGTTACTTTGTGATAGTTCATTTTTTAAAAATAATAAAACAATTTTATACTTTGTCAAAAATATATAAAAGTGATAGATAACAAAGTATAAAATTGTTTAATTCCTTTTTACAAAATGTTTAAAGATCAGTTAATATTAACATATTACAATTATTTATTATGGTAAATAAATCAGAAACAAAAACTTGATTTTTAAAACTTTTTCTACCACTCTTATTTTATTGGTCACCTCTGTGTATATAGATTTTCAACAACATAAACAATCTGCTTTGAAATACTTACATATTGATTAAAACTTTCATGTATAATGTAGAAAAAAATATACTAAGCATTAGAAAACAAAGTATTTTTTCCTAATAAAAAAAGTAATACATTTTCTACTCACGTTTACTTAACGTGTATTAATAACCATTCACAAGAACAAGAATTTTTTTTTTATTTAAATAATTGACCTTTCCATACAATATTTTATATGAGATTGTAGTGGGTACTTCAAAAAGTAATTTCAATTGTCAGATTATCGGTTTCAGATCGGACTTTTTCTAAAGATAAGTAAATAAATCGTTTCGTGTAATAAAATTCGCTATCAATTCAATTTATGAAAATATCTATATTCCCAAAAGGTTTATAAATTCAATTGAATTATTTTTTGTGAGTACATTGTATTATTTGTTTATTTTTATGTTGTATGGTATAAAAGGAAAAAAAAGCTAAAGTTAGTTTTAATTCATTTTTATATAGAAGTAACAGTAACTTTTATATATATATATATATATATATATATATATATATATATATATATATATATAATATACGTTTGCAAACAGGTTATATACACTTTTAATGTCTTCATTTGGAAAGACGGCTCGATATTCACCAAATTTTCCAGTTTCAAATTTTGCAGTTGCACAGTTGGGTATACATCGAAACTAAAACGTTCATGAACCTGTACAGTTAAGGTATCACAGATTTCCTTGCATCTGCGATTCTCTATGATAGTTGTAGATACTTCACCAATTAAGTTACCAAATTCTTGATTAATTTGTTTTTCTATATTGTCTCTAATATTTTGAATGGCTATTGAAAAAGTTACCATATTCTTCTTAACTTTAAGTGCATCTACTTGCCTGTTTTGCAGTTGATCAAAGAGAATGTCGCAGTGAGGCATTATCTTATTGAAGAAATACAACCAAAATTTAAAATTATCATCCACCAAATAATTTATTAACCCCTGAGCTTGATTAATAGAATTTTTATCGGACTCGGCGCCCATAATTTATTCAAGGCATGTTTGCAGTTCTTCTTTGTAAATGCAAACAGTATTCACACATTTAGACGTAAAGTTCCATCTGGTAAGGGCCGCACGGGGTAGACACTTCTTCATGACGCTGTCTATAACAGTTGTCCTTTAGATGATCGAGAATAGAAAGCGGGAAATGCAGACAGATTTGCAAAAACAAACCTTTACACCTCTTTCTATTAAACAACACCTTTAAATTATTAGATTTAATTAATGAGCATAGCAGTGAATATACTCTGCATTCTTATAAATATTTTTAATTTTGGCTTGTACTCCTCCGACTCATCACGGAAGCACCTATGAGTTTCTTAGGTTCTTTGTCTATTTCTAACTCCCTTATCACAGTCAGAATTTCGTCTGCAATTCGATCTGCTGTGTGATTTTTTGATATTAAAATGCCTTAGAATATCTCGTAAAATTTCGCTATTTTTAACATATCTGATTATAAAAACCATCTGCATTTGAGTAGATGTATTGGTTGTTTCATCGGCCTGTATGGCAACATATTTAGCTGTGTGAATTTCCTTTTTTAATAAACCGCGACAAAAATGCAACATTGAATCCAGTAATTCGTTATGAATTCGTTTGAGAGTTTCTTCAGAACTGGTTCAGTTCAGTTCCAGTTTGAGCCCATAATATTGAGCTTAAATAATATTATAAGCAATGATTGACGCACAACCAAGAGGGCAAGCAGGATCCAGCAAAGGAGTATCCAGAAGTGGATTCAGCACAATGGATCACATCGGTTGTCCGGCAAGGTGTAGAAAGATACAATGCCACTGTGCTTGGCTTTTATTAACTATGAAAACGCATTTTACTCGCTCTCAAAGCAAACCATAATAGATATATGATTGCAAAACGTCGTTTGATTACAAGCGTCCATAGAGAAGACCGAAAACGCGATGGACCGTGAGAGTTGGAAGCATGCTGAAGAGACCTTGCAGTGGATGGACGCGGGCTGATGATTATGATGTTTATATATATATATATATATATATATATATATATATATATATATATATATATAGATATATATCCGCTCTTCAGGTGTCCAGCTTGAGCCCAGCTGATAACGGCTTAAGGCCAGAAACCGGTCTTGGGAGATACTTGCTGGCGCTTTGGATAGCGGATGAAGGAATGGCAAAGCACGACGTGGAGCACGGGTGAACGTCCTTAGCTTTTTAATACTTTTCTCCACGGGCCCAGTTCACAATTTTTCGATCATACCTGGTACTTACCTGAGGTTAGACGGGTCACGAACGGTTTCGCGCAGTCAGACTACTGCGACCGTTTACCGCAGGATGGCGTGGCTGCATGTGATTGCAGCCTCCATTCGACATAGCCAATCGATATGATCATGGCTTTAGTTATTCTTTCATCCGTCACTGGACAGTTTGGAAAATTCTTAAGAACAGGACAATTTGTTGTAACCATACCATATTCAACGCGTTCAGGCACTACTACCTGTTGATTTTCCTGAACAAATTGCATTATTTCAATGGATATTGCAAACTTTACTTCGCATCCCTCTATTCCTGACACATATTCTTTTCACCGATGAAGCCACTTTCGCAAGAAACGCAATAAGGAATTTTCATAATAACCATGTGCGGGCAGATGAAAATCCGCATGAGGTATGCGAAGATAGTTTTCAACATCAGTTCTCGTTGAATGTTTGGGTTGGAATTGTAGGTGACTATCTAATTGGACCGGTATTTCTATCACAAATACTTACTCCTCGTAATTTTTTAACAGCAACATACGGATATCCCTGGATTGGTCGAAGTGGGTCACACGCATGGCCTGCTCGATCCCCGGACTTAAACGCCCTGGATTATTTCTTCTGGGGATATCTGAAGTCATTAGTTTACACTACTCCATTGAAGAATTTGGAAGATTTGCGAAATCGGATAATTACAGGCATTGCAATTAGAAACGACCATGGTGTGTTTGAAAGAGTTCGGCAGTCAATGACGAGGAGATTGAATGCTTGTATCAAGGCTGGAGGAAGTCCTTTCGAACATTTATTGCAGATTGAGCAACTTTACATGTACTCTTTAATAATAAAATGTTGTTAATGTCGTAAATTTTGTTCACCTGTTATCTTCGAAACAAAGGGGTTTTTCAAAAATCATCATCAACTCCAATGATAAAACTCCAACCCTTCGTCCACCTCGCAGGAAGCGGACAACGGCTGAACCCGAACGTTTATTTCGGGAACAGGGCTCTGGTAAAAAAACCCAGGTCGCGTCTGCATTGGCAACCACCGGCAACCTAGTCGGCGTCTGTTCACCCAGAGGGTACGGCTGTACACCACGCTCCAGGAACTAACAATCCCTGGTTCTAAACTCCCAGTGGAAAGACTGGACCCATAAGCTCATAAGCAATCATGACTCGTGCAAGTAATAACAATAATACCCCAGGTGGTAACCAATCCACCCGTCGACAGACGGCAACCGGGTGCTCGGATTCTGGGGAACCTGGACTTTCACGATATCAAAAAAAGTCGGAGCTTTCCGGCAAATTTCCACATAAAACTCCTACATACATTGGAACTTTCAACAGCAACACGCTAATCCAACCAGGAAAACTTCACAACCTAACCTCAGAACTTAATAGACAAAAGATACTTGTGCTTGTCCTACAAGAAACACGCATCACAGATGAGGACACGGTAGACTACGGGAACTATCGCATATTCAAAAGCTGGACAGACAAACGAGTCGCCAGGGGTGCTCCGTTTCTGGGCATGGCCTTTGTGGTACACAAAGGGATAGTTAACTCTATTAAGGAAATTACCTTAATATATGTATTAGAGTGGTCTTTACATATTTTCTATTTCAATACAATTAATATTTATAAAATATTAATCATACTAAAAATAGACTATTTCCTTTTACAATAATATCAAAACGGAAAAAATCTATATACAATGACAATGCACGGCCAAGAATTAATTCTTATTCATGTTTTATCACTGGCAGTATAGCGCTTTTGAACAATAACCATTAAATGCCATAACATTTTATATCAATTCCGCGTATAGCAATGGTGTATTCCGTTCGCGATATTAGACGTCAGATTGAACGGAGTTAATTTTATTATTTACAATTAAAATTAATTCTAAAACCTCATGTCGATAAAAAAAATGAATTAGATATAATTTAAATTTTTACTGAGGATTCAAATGTTTGGCCCTATATTCTTTTTATCATCCTTACACTTAATTATTGTATGTCGATATCGTTGTAGAATTTTCAAGTTGAATTTTCTTTGTTTCTTTGTTCTACTAGGTAACTAAGTACTTGCGTCTTTGAGGTGCTTAGTTATTCACTGTGTTCACTGTATTTGAAGATAGAGGCTGATTAGGTGGTCCATTGTATCGATATGTCCACCTTTAAATAGCAGACCCATCACGGGCCCGGAGAGGAATGAAGTTACTGGCTCAAAGGCCGTTATTTTCGATAACTTCAACCCATCTTTGAGCCAGTAACTTCATTTATCTCCGGGCCCGTGATGAATCTGCTATTTAAATGTCGACATATTGATACCGTGGACCACCTAATATTCCTCTAACTTCAAGATGCATGTCTCCTTCATGGAACTTTTTGAATCAGAGTTGAGAAGTGCGAATTGGTGTTACACCTTTTCCATTTACTTTGCAAATCTCACGAATGGCATATAATTAAATTTAAGTTATTTTTCCCAAAATTATTCAGAAGTTAAATTACTCCGGCTCTGGCGCCTGGCAATATTTTTATTGAATTTTATTGGGGTAATTAACATTTTGCTGAAGGGCAACGAAATATCTTGAAAGGAACTATACTCGAAGAGGATGTGAAGATGACTCGAAAATTTTCACTTCACGATATCCCACAATTTTGCTTGTTCACGTAAACTGCGAGGTGCAATTGAGCTTCGTTGGAAAACATAATTTTATTGCAAGATTCTGCATCATTTCTAACTTCATCAAAGGATAAAATTAGTTTATGCACGGTGATCCCCGTGGACTGGGGGTTTTAAATTGAACATCATATAATATTTATTTAACATGACAGAAGATGAAGATGAACAGAACATCAAATTATATTATATTTAGAGTGAATAAATTGCGTGTAGTACTTTTGTTTCAATCATTGGTAAGAAATTATTCTGGTGTATGTTATTCCCCTAAGTCCGGACTATTACAGATTCTCTAGTACCAGACAAATCGAATTAGACCAATCCAAGTTCCTTAGCACCGGATATTGTAACAAAGTAGTATTCACTTCAGGTTTGGAACCTTTGGCGTTATACTAACAAACTTTTATTACAAATATTTTTTCACAATACACCAAAACACTATTTTTATATTCTGAACGCACGTTCAGAAGGAGTTTAAAGGTTCCTGTAACAGACAGTGTCACGCCTATTTTGCACTCAGTCATTACGCAGGATTTACCTCAGGAACTTAACAGAGCAGAATCATATCAACCGTCTACCAGCAAACCATCTCTATAAGCTGAAAAAATGTCAAGCTCTCAGTTTGTCAATATAACAAATATAAGAAAAGCCATTATTGATTTTCACCGTGATATTTCACGCAATCAAGAAGAGTAGCTGAAAAGAGTGAAAATTTCACTGATTCGCCATACAAAAAACGTTTAGAAGAGAAAGAAAATGAAAAAAAAAATGAAAAGAAGAGACAAATGACAAAAGAAAAATTAAAAAAAAAATAAAGTGAAACCTACTGAAAAGAAACTGGAGAAGTATTATTATGTTATTTGTTGCGAAGACTACAACGAGGCTGGATCCAGTGTGGAGAGAGTAAAGGATGGACTCATAAAGCCTATGCGGATATCCAAGAGGATTCAGACATCTATGTTTGTGATAATTGTAAATATTTTTAAAGTTCTCTTGTGACTGTTATTATCTCGATGTTTAATTTTGGTAAGTTTATGTTAAAATGCCAAGAATAATTTTCTTAAAAACTATTCAAGAATTTCTTATAAATAATTAAAAGACATGTTATTTATATGTACTTTTGTTGAATTATTTGTATGTTTATAATTATTATGTAGCTCAGGATGTTTATTGTATTAATATAAGATTATTGTGTGACTTTAAAGTTTTGTAAACCTAAAAGTCTAGTTGCCAAAATTTCAATAAAACCAAAAACTAAACGAATAATTGATTCCATTCTGAATGGTTAAAAAATATATAATATTTGTCTTCGTTGATTTATTTTAATGTTTAATGTGATGAGAGAATGAGAAATCATTGGGTGCCAAATCAGGACTGTATGGTTCATCAATTCATGTTTTGACCAATTAAATATTGAGTTGTTTGGTCCGATGTGTTAGAGCTCGTATTGTCATGGTGAAGAATGATCCTGCGTCGTAAATAAGTTTTTACATCCTCTCGAAATTCTTTATTTATGAACTCTTCAGGTTTTCTCTCCGGTAGCTTTGTTTTGTTATTCTCTTCGTTTGATAACAGGCTTCATTTTATAAATTTATTACTTCTAGACACTCGACGTAAAAGCATTCATTTCTATTAGTTTTTCCTTCTGTTCATATAATTTCTTTCGATTGATCTTGTAAAATGGTTTTAATCTACATCATCGTTATACTGATGAACAATATCTTTAAGCCTTTCAAAGTTATCTTTGGTTTTCTATCTTACTAATAAATCATACAAATATGCTACAGTTAATGTCTTGAATATTTCGCGCGTATTTAAAACTAGAACCTTGGACGCTTTATTGATAATTGGCACAGTAAATTTACATTGATTATGTCGAAATGTGCAAATCAAGTAGGATATTAAATATGCATATATTCAGCAGTTGCTTTAGATTTTAGATACGATAACTTTAAACTAACTTAACATTATATATTAACTTTAAACGATAGATAAGATTAGCTAGATTAGATAATACAAGTTAAGCGTGAAAAGTAATACAAACTTTGAATTATCTCGGAAGGTTCACTTTTCATCAAACATGGAAAACCAGGTCTGCACCCAAAAAAAGCGTTCCATCAGTATGGTGGGATTTAACAAAAATTTTTCAATATGAGACTGATTAATACATCAGATTATTTCGAAATACTGATTAATTTATATATTGGAAGTTCTGTTAACTTTTATAGATTCAATTTCAAACGTAGCATCATGTTTGTTCAAACTTCCTCCCCTTCCTCATCACATTGGAAAATTGCCCCTCCTCACCGTTTTTTACATACATATTTTAATAAATAAATGTTTATATACATATATATATATATATATATATATATATATATATATATATATATATATATATATATATATATATATATATATATATATATATATATAAAAGTAACAACATTGTAATAAATAAAAATTAAATCATACTCTGTTTTATACGATATAAATTTATTAAAAATTATATCACTTTTTGCAATTATTTAATCATATATATTTGTTTGAATATTACTCAATATAAAACAATTTACGTTACTTACTTAAAAATCAATTTTCAATGTAACGCTGTATATCCTAAAGCATCATTTGTCCGCAGCTTTACCAGGAAAGAAAATAATAAACGCTCAAAACTCTCGCATCACTAAAACTGGTCGTCGTAAAATGACTCACCGGAGAGGATTTCCGAACTCTTGGCGCTTCGAAGCGACGGCGCGAATTTTTTGAACTGAATTCTCGGCGAACGTAGTTGCGCGAGTGCAACTATTGGTTGATTAAACTCTCGGACGGCGTCGTTCCACTCGCTACTCACAGATCCACCACCTGACCTGACAACATGAACGTCCACCGCCGACGAGCTTCCAGTACTGGAGATCATACAGAACTCCTTTGTCGTATATAGTGGGTGTATACGGACAAAAAAATTCACAACTCTTACTACGCTCGTTGGTTTGGATCTATTGTGAGTCAGTTTAGACTCCCTACCTGTTTAAACAAGCAATTCAGCTACTTTAAAGCTTTTAAGATAGGGGTAAACTGTACCTATAATTATGCTCGGAATACAGGGTGTTAGGTAAACATGCGGCAAAAAATAAACGGGTTATTCCTTGACTTATTCTAAGAATATTTTGTTGTATGATGATTTTTGAAAAACCCCTTTGTTTCGAAGATACAGGGTGAACAAAATTTACGACATTAACAACATTTTATTATCAAAAAGTACATGTAAAGTTGCTCAATCTACAATAACTGTTCGAAATGACTTCCTCCAGCTATGATACAAGCATTCAATTTTCTCGTCATTGACTGCCGAACTCTTTCAAACACACCAGGGTCGTTTCTAATTGAGTTACACCCAGCAATTATCCGATTTCGCAAATCATCCAAATTCTTCAATGGAATAGCGTAAACTAATGACTTCAGATATCCCCAGAAGAAATAATCTAGGGGGTTTAAGTCCGAGGATCGAGCAGGCCATGCGTGTGGTCCACTTCGACCAATCCAGCGATATCCGTATGTTGCTGTTAAAAAATCACGAGCAATCAAACTGAAATGTGGTGATGCACCATCGTGTATAAACCACATTTCATGCCTTGTTCCAGAAACTCAGGCAGGGTTGCTTCCAAAAAGTTGCGATACACCTCGCTAGTAAGTCTTTGTGATAGAAATACCGGTCCTAATATATATAAAGATAAATTAGATAGTCACCTATAATTCCAACCCAAACATTCAACGAGAACTGATGTTGAAAACTATCTTCGCATACCTCATGGGGATTTTCATCTGCCCGCACATGATGAAAATTCCTTATTACGATTCTTGCGAAAGTGGCTTCATCGGTGAAAAGAATTTGTGTCAAGAATAGAGGGATGCGAGGTAAAGTTTGCAATATCCATTGGCATAATGCAATACGTGGAGGAAAATCAACAGGTAGTAGTGCCTGAACGCGTTGAATGTGGTATGGATACAACAAGTAGTCCTTAAGAATTTTCCAAACTGTGCAGGGACTCACGTTCAAAATATTTGCAATATTTCGCGTAGAACTACCAGACTCTTCCGCTGTCATGTCCAGCACATTCTGTTCCAATTGTACCGTTCTTACAGTCACTGATCTTCCCGACCCTTCAGTTCATTTCAATGTGCCTGTTTCACGAAGACATCGATGAATGTTTTCGAAAATTTTTCGGTCAGGGACATTACGGGCCGGAAATCGTTCACTCTATAATCGCCTAGCTTGTAATGCATTGCCATCAGCAAGTCCATACATGAAGTGCATGTCAGTAATCTCGGCGTTTGTATACATTATGATAGAGGACTTACTAGACTTACTAGACTCACTATTTAAGACACTATGTAAACAAATGCGACCGATGAAATCCACTTACTAGATAAAAACGGCTGTTACAAGTGATCGAGATCGAAAAAGAAAATTTTTGTAATTGATAAACTCATTGACGTACACCACATTATTTACATTAATGATTTCAACAAATATCGAATATGGTTGTCACAAATTTTGTTCGCCCTGTATCTTCGAAACAAAGGGGTTTTTCAACAATCATCATAGAACAAAATATTCTTAGAATAGGACAAAGAATAACCCCTTCCATTTTTGCCTAACACCCTGTATATACAATACAGTTACTGGAGCAATATAAGAAGAAGGGTGTCTATTATGACCTTTATTTTTGAACATTGAAGAACTAAAAATATACTTATAAGATCATAAATTAAAGTAACTTTATAAATAAAACACAAACTATATATTTATATATCCAAATTTATTTTGATTCCTTCAATTGTTATTGTTATAGTTAACTTTAACACTTAAAATGACAGTATCTTTTGTTACGTGGTCACAAAAACCCTGTGAGATGGATAACGGAAGAATTACATACATAAATATAATTATGACATGATTCATGAAATTTTGAGTAATGATTTAAATAAAGGGAAGGCCTGTGCTTCGATTTTTGGCGAAAAACAAGCCTGTGTCCTTCAACATCCTCCGTATTCACCTGATTTATCTCGATGTGGCTATTTTCTGTTCTAGAAACTCAAACTGGCTATGAAAGGAACGTTTTATGAGAGTGCCCAAAAGAGACAAACCCAATAAACCGTGGCGAAGGTCACGGTCATGTTAGCATTTGGTTGAACGTGCCCAGCGGTGTATTGATTCCGAAGGGATGAATTTGGAATAAAAGAAATGGTAAAATAACTAAAAATTTACGTTATTTTTCCGATATACTGTGTATGTATTGAAATGTGAAATTTTTTTTCAGAGAATGAATGATTGATTGATGACGGGCTACTGTCCAATTCAAAGACAACTCAAAACACAAGTAGATATATCCAAAATAATTTGAACTTAACCTAACAATTGTACAAAAATATTTATATAAAAATTAAAAATTAATTCTAAGATTATTACAAAAATTATTTCCAATGCACCTTACGAGCCTTCACCCCCTCAAAAACTGATTTATACTCATTAAACAGGGACTGAAAAACATCCATCAAGGATACAGAAACGTTCCCGCCAATGACATATCTGTTATGATCTTGGCATGCACGAAAGAGCGATGCGTTAGAGGCCAGGTTGGTGCTAGGCTCGGCTGTTAATTCGGTTGACATAAAACCGAATCTGACTGAGAAGTTGATTGCAATCAGTTAGGTCATGACGGATCTTCAGCAAGAAAAGCTGAGTAGCGTACACTTTACTATCCGCCAGGGATTAACAGGAGAATCTCTCCAATAACAGAGTGTAGATGTAAACCCTGCAGGGATAGGCACCATCCAACTTAAAAGGAAGATACTTTAAAGACGCTGCTGAACCTGCTCAAGACGAGAAATCTGTGTAGTATATATTGGCGACTAAACAAGGGAAACATATACAAGTGTAGATCGTACTAAGGCATTATACCGAGTTAGAAAATGGATGATATTATAAAAAGGTTCTATTGATCTAATTAGGAGGCCAAACGTTGCAGTTGCTGACTGCATGATTTGAACAATGTTATGGTTGAATGACAATTTTTTATCGATATACACTTTCAGGTTCTTTACATCTGCACAATCTTACATTATGTTATTTACACAACACTTTTTTGTATTTGGTAATATTCAGTGGAAGCTTGTTACAAGCACACCAATCGGCCAAGAGATGCAGGTCACCCTGTAGTAGAGAGCGACGATAGAACATGTGACGATAGAACTAGTATAAAGGTTTTAAGGTGGTAAAGGACGGAAGAAATCAGAGAGGCAAGGTTACTGCCTTGGGATGCACCACTAGTTGCAATGAAGATATAAGAACTAACCATTAAAGTCAACATGATGTATCCTGTTGCAAGGCAAGGTTTAAAGAACGAAATTGTACTTCCATCAAAGCCTTATCTACATGGACCATCTTAAATAAATTTTTCGACACGTTTAAAATAATCAAATTTGTCACTATAGTCCTTATTATCTTTATCTGCTCTTAAATAAAAACAATCCTCTCGCAGAGGTTTGACGATCTTGAAAACAATTGGCATACGAGGGAGGTTCGATAAGTTCTTAGAAAAAGATAGAAAAACAAATTATTTTAAGTAGATTTTTTTTTCACTTTTCCAAGTGTTTCGCAACTTTTATAAGGCGTCTAAAAAGTAAGATTTCGGAAGGTCCTCAAAAAAGTATCCCTTTGGGCGATTATCACCTCGTTCGATGTGAACCGTTGTCCTCAGTTGAGCCATTTTTTTAAGTTCAGAAGTAAAAAAAGTCACTGGGGGCCAAATTCCCGGTGACTATGGTGGATGTTGTAATAATTCGAAATTTAATTCCATGATTTTGGCCATTGAAACTATATAGGTGTGCACCCATGCATTACCTTGATGGAAGGGGATCCTTTTCTTTTTCAAATAAGGACGATTTTTCTTATTTTCTTCGGTCA
The DNA here is from genome assembly GCA_031761425.1 of Cosmopolites sordidus. Classification (NCBI taxonomy): domain Eukaryota; kingdom Metazoa; phylum Arthropoda; class Insecta; order Coleoptera; family Curculionidae; genus Cosmopolites; species Cosmopolites sordidus. The sequence goes on along the minus strand of JARFXV010001026.1, from coordinate 165,175 downwards.
ACCGGTCCAATAACGACGCATAATACTCTCCAGTTATTGTTTTTCCTTTTTCCAAGTAATCGGTGTAGATGATTCCGCGTGCATCCCAGAAAGCTGTGGCCATAACCCTACCGACCGATATCACCGTTTTAACCTTCTTCGGAGTCTGTTCATCTTAAAAAAAACCCACTGTTTTGATTTTCCCTTTATCTCTGGAGTGTAGTACTGTATCTATGTTTTATCCACAGTTATGTATTGATGCAAAAACTCATCAGGATTGCAACAAAAAAGTGCCGAAACAGCCTCAGAGTCGATCTCAGGATTGCTTTAATCTCCACTAAAACCAAACGCGTCACCAATTTTACTGATTTTTTTTCACACCCAATTTTTCGTGCAAAATTGAAAACACTGTACCTAAAGATAAGCCTGTGTACTCAACTTCGAGAACTTTGATTCGTCGATCACTTAAAACCATGTCGTGGATTTTGTCAATTATTTCGGGAGTATACACTAACACTGGACGTCCCGAACGATGTTCATCTTTTGTGGATGTACGATCACGTTTAAACTCATTTACCCAATTATAAACAGTTGCAAACACAGGAGGAGACGTGCCATGAACTTCATTCAACTCAACTTTGATCTCTTTCGATGTTAAGCCTTTTAAATATAAGTGTTTAATCACCATTCGAAACTCACTTTTTCCATTTGTCTAAATAAACAAAAGTTTCTTGCTTCAATCGACAATAAAAATGAAACTTTGACAACTATCTGGTGAATAATGATGCTTACAAAAAAAAACAAACCATTTCCGATGCTACAAGTGTTATCTCTTGGATTTTCTAAGGACTAATTGAATGACCTTCGTATTTTGACTTGCAATTTTATCTTACATAACTCTCTAATGAATAGTAGTAGTATTTCTAATTTTTTAAAGTGTTTTATTTAGTTTTTGATTTTCTTTTAATCGCATATTTCTTAGTCTCACCCTGTTCAATATATTAGTAAAGAAAAGAAAATCAATTCGAGCATTAAACATCATTTCAAAGTGACAAAATGTCTGCTAACGTTCCTCATTTGAATGAAAGTATTAAGTCGATCCAATAAATAACATCGGTGATGGATCTCCGTACACGTGAAAGATTTTAAAGGTGGGTTACATTTAATAAGAGAATCGATAGATATTTTTAGTCGGGAGGCGTGTTCTTGTATCTCCGCTACCATCTACCTTTCGATTTCAGCAAGGGACAGGTCAACTAAATAATTCCACTGGGCGAAAGCAGTCCAAGAGACAAGAGAACAGCAAATATTTTTTTTTTAAATATGAACAATCATCGTTCTTGTATTTTAGGCGGTGTGTATTTTAGACGAAGGCATTTAGGAAGAACTGACTGGCGCGAAATTTTTTCTCCATATCCAATGTCCAGAAAGTTCGTTTGATTTTTTTTTTAAGTGTGGTCTTGTATTGTGATGATAAAACACTATTATTTTCCTGTTTGCTGGTTCTGGTCAGATATGAATAGATGGTACATCAATATAAACAATATCAATTGATGGCGCCAATAGTTTTCTGAATTAATTGATTTAAGTAATTAATTAAATTTAAGGTGTTGTGTATTTCTGTGTATTACGTGTGTATTTCTCTTTAGTGCAATTTGAGAGTGATGCATGCGTATCGAGACAGGAAGATGGGCACTCGCTGGAAATAAGAGAAAGAAACGTGTTTGGAAAAATATTTGGAATGAAAAAGGTTGATAAAGGCTGAGAAAGAACAAATAGCGAAATAAGAGAGCTGTAAAAGACACGAGCATAAGGGGATCATAAAAGCACAGAAAAAACAATGGATGGGACAAATTTGAGAATATCAAAGGAAACCGAAGAAAAATAGTATTTAAAACATGAGCCTTCTATGCTTCTAATACTTACCCACTGAAAAAATACGAATATATAAAGGGTATTCCATTAAGAGGTTTCGAATGTTGGTAACGAATAAAAGAAACGTTTCATAACATACCTGAAAGTTATTTATGGTAGTGCGAAACTGGATAGTGTACAATTATACGTGGAATACAACATCTGTCAAATGCTACCGCTACGACTTCTCTAGCAGTTCACAATTCTTTTGTTGAAATTCTCGATTACTGCTGAACACATTTGCGGAGTTATGTCACGAATTATTCGCCTAATTTCTTCTTTCAACTGTTGAACGGTTTGCGGATTATTTTCGTAAGCTTTGCTCTTCACATAGCACCACAAAAAATAGTCTAGCGCCGTCAAGTCGCATGACCTTGGTGGTCAATTTACGTCCCCATTCCGTGAGATCAGCCTCCTTTCAAACTGTGTACGCAATAAAGTCAATGTTGTATGTATGGCATGTCGCCTCATCTTGTTGGAACCACATATTCTCTAAATCCATGTCCATTATTTGATCCCATAAAAAAACATCAATCATCGTTCGGTATCGTTCTCCGTTTACTGTAACAGCTCGTTCATCTCCATCTTCAAAAAAATACGGTCCAATGATACCCTCAGCCCAAAAACCGCACCAAACTGTGACACGTTGAGCATGCATTGGGATTTCGTGAATTTCTCTAGGATTTTCATTGCCCCAGATGCGACAATTTTGTTTATTTACGTAACCGTTTAAGTGGAAATGAGCCTCGTCACTGAAAATGATTTTATCGCAAAAATTATTGTAATTTGCCTTCATCTGTAGGATCCAATTGGCAAATGCATGGCGTTGCCCATGGTCGGCTGGCTTTAGCTCCTGTGTTAGCTGAATTTTGTAAGGACAGGAGAGGCTGATCTCCCGGAATGGGGACGTAAATTGGCCACCAAGGTCATGCGCCCGTGACCCATTTAGTGAAGATTTCAAAATGATACATTAATTGGCATTTTTCTTTTCCCAGAAAATATTATTGCCTTTTTTTTTTCAAGAGAACCTTATTTAAAAAAAACTCAACCCAAAGCTCACACACATTGTAAGTCAAATTAATAATTGGTCAACTATTTTATCAAGATAAAACTTAATCAAAATGATATGAAAGCAATTATTGTAATAGTTTTATTTATGACAATATTTTTCTTTAAAAATAAAGCATATAGCTCAAGTTGTTTGCCTTCGGCACGAATAAATGCTCTGTATCGCGTCAAAAAAGATTTTTTCTCCAGTCGTGTGAATCTCCTCTCATTTATTTCTTCTGCTGTTTCAACAATTATGTGACACAGTTCGGCTAGATTTTGAATGCACTTTTTCTTTTATGCTGCCACAGTAAAAGAAATTATGGGGTCTACAGAAATGCATTGAGAATGGCAAGGGTGACCTTGGCGAAACGTGTATGTGTGTGTGTTATTGACGAGAGAGCATATGTCGGTAGCCTGATGAGTCTAAACACTAACAGATGAAACATGTGCCCTGAAATGTAAGGGGTGGGTGAGGTTCGGTCCCGGTTAAGCAACTAACAATATACACACACACACACACACACACACACACACACACACAGATATATATATATATATATATATATATATATATATATATATATATATATATATATATATATATATATATATATATATATATATATATATATATTATGCAATGTCAGATTTCAATGTTCAGATTCAGATGACACACGATATTGCTTGTGTGGGTGCCTTGAAGATTCTAAACATTAAGAGACGAAACATATGCCCTCCAGTTGAAGGGATGGGTGGTGCCTGTCCCCAGTCATCAACCAACAAAAATACTCACACAATGTGTGTGTGAGTCGATATGGCTCTGCTCCAGGATGGGCAATAAGCCAGCTCCACTAATCTCCAGGAGCAGCTATGAATGCTGGCAAACTGTGCCACACAGCTGATCGGAAGATTACTTTAATTACTCTGTAATTATACGTTGCCTACGTTTTTCGCTGACAGTTAGTGGACGTTCACCACAAAGGAGGACGCTACAAAGGGAAAGGATGGTAGTGATGGCGTGGAAACTTCCAATTGAAATACTACAACTTTAGACCTAACACATCCATGTACCTATTGATAAGGCATAGCGAGTCTTGGTTGATATTTGAGAGAACAGTCTGAAGGTTAAGAGGCGCTCTATGCCCCAAAGCGATAAGCTCTCTGTATAAGTCAAAGGCCTGGTTATGTCTGAGCGGGCATTCGAAGAAAATATGATTCAGGGTTTCAGTTTCACCACAGTCGCAAAAAGGAGAATCCGCGATTTTAAATTTAAATAAACGGTGTTTAGTAAGGCAATGTCCCGTTCGTAAACTAATAATGTTAGTAATGTGTCTTCTGTCCTTAAACTCGAATTTATTAAACCAATGGATTTTAGGAAAATCAGGGACGATTTGTTGATACTAAGAACTTCTGTCATTTAATTTCTTCCATCTCGCACAAAAGTTCTTAAACAGTTTTTCCTTTAAGATGGGGATGAATTCTTTAAAATTTAATTTAATGCGTTTAGGGACATTGAGACGAGTCGCTAATTTGGCGAGTTGATCTACCACCTCATTACCCTTGATGGATGAGTGACTAGGGATCCAAGTCAATCTGAGGCGCCTTGCAGATGTGATTTGACATTAAGTATTGTTTTTCCATTAGGGGTCAATGTTGCTTTTAGTAACTTTGTCGATAGCACTCCTGGAGTCTGAAAGTATGATGGCTTTCTCAAGTTGCAGGGATCTGATTGTTGTAAGGGACTGATCAATAGCTACTAATTCACCCGTGCAAATTGAGGTTTATGAAGGGAGTTTCTCCATCTTATTATAAGCCAGCGAAGGGGAATGGATTGCTTAACCAACCCTATTATCATTCTTGGACGCATCCGTATAAAATTGATGGAACGATTGGAGCCGTTGATCGTTAATATAGCTTAGGAGATGGTTATCATTGAAGGGGTCATATTTTGAGAGGGGCAGGTTAATAGTTTTAATAGGCATGATCTGACACGAAAAGTCCGTCAAAAAGCAGTTGTATGTTGTATTGGAGGAGATTTTGTCGATAAAGGGGTCGAGATAGTCTTCAGAGCTTTCAGGAGGTAGGGAGTATCCTTGTTATGCCAGTAACTATTTCCTGTTGTAATTTTGTTATCAAGGTCAGTAAGGATTTTTTTGAGAGGGTGATTGAAAATCGCTAAAGTTTTTAAGAGAAGTCTAATCGAAAGCCAGCTCCTTCTGTATTCAAGGTCCGTCTCGCCTGCCTCTGATAAAAGGGCCGATATGGGAGAGGATTTCATACATCGGATGATTGTTCTTAATGATTCACGGTGGAGTTTGTCCAATAGTTGAAGGCACCCCTTACTACAAGGTTTAAAAAGAAACGAGCCATACTCCAAGCGAGCCCCACCATACCCTAGTCAATGTTCTCATAATATTGAGTCCCCCTCTGGCTTTTTTCATGTTAGTGTTTATTTGTTCTTTCCGGTTAAGTTTTGGATTGAAGGTAATACCCATGTAGGTTAAGTTCTCAACGTATGGAATGACCGTGTCGTTAATTTTGAGTTGCGGTGGAGTAAATTTTTTTCTGTTTTTGGAGAAAACCATTGCCTTGCATTTATTCAGAGAAAGGGAAAAGCCATGATTGCCTAGCCATCTATTGGTTTTTTTGAGGGCCAGGTTCATCGAGTTAACCATATCGTTGACATGTGATCCCGCTTTCAGTAATATTAGGTCGTCTGCGTACCCCAATATGATGATATTTTTGGGCAAAATGTGGAACAAATCCGATAAGTAAATATTGAATAGCAGGGTACTAAGCGGTGAGCCTTGGGGGATTCCGGCGTTAGCTATTCTCGGCCCGATGAGAGTCCCATCACGATTTTTGACGTATAGTTTTTGATTTGCATTAATTCTGAAAATTAGGTTGTTAGTGTGTGAATCTATTCCGAGATTACTCATCTTTCTGTAAAGTTTGGACAGAATTACGTAATCATAGGCCGATTTGATGTCCAGAGAGGTGGCGATTACTGTTTCATCGTTGGAAAAGGCTTGTAAGATGATAGATGAGAGAAGGGCTAGGCTATTATTAATGCCCATGCCCTTTCTGAAGGCAGTTTGATATATTGGAAAAGTGTTGTTATGTTCTAGCGTCCATTCGAGACGATTTTTAACATGATTTCTAGTACTTTGAGAAAGCAGGAGGAAAGGATAATAGGTCTGTAATTTTTGGGGTCTAGGGGAGCAGTATCATGTTTCCAAATCGGGACCATCAGATAGTCTTTCCAAGGTAAGGGAAGTGGCGAGCCTCTAAAGCAGTCATTATAAATATTAAGAAGGATATTTAAACGATCTTTATCTAACAGGTTTATCATTCTGTAGACAATGTTGTCCAAGCCTGGAGCTGATGTTTTCTTTTTATTTAGGGCGTATTGAAGTTCGTGTAAATTGAAGATCGGGCTTGGCGGTTCTGAAGTGGTTAGGGAGAAAGGCGCTTGTATGTTGGTTCGAGTAGAGTTGTCCAGAATATATCTCAAGAGTTTGTCATCTGGGGGGATGCAAGATTAGGTATTTTGGAGTTGTAGAACTTTTTGACTTTTGACCATATGTTGCTAATCTTGGACTTTCTGTTTAAGGACCTACAAAATTCTTTGAAGCTTTCTTTCTTTTTATTTCTAAAGGTTCTTCTTGAAAGGGCGATTTATCTTTTGGCGTTGATATAATTGGCAATGTTAGGAAAGTTTTCGAATTTCTGAATAGCCGTTCTTCTGAGTTTAATGATATTGGAGCATTCAGCATCCCACCAAGGGTTACCCAAGTTATATGTTGAGTTTATTTTTTGGACAGGGAAGGAAGTATCGACTATCTCCATAACGTCTTGATATAAATTCGAAAAATTAGAATGTAGGTTTACCGGAGGAGCTGACTTAAGACGTATTGCGTATTCCGTCCAGTCAACTAGTTTGAAATTGATTTTCGTGTAGGGGGTGTTTTTGAAATTTGCCGTCTGAAGGTCAATGCAGCATTTGGAAGGGAAGTGGTCGCTGTAGGCGCAGTCAGAGAGAACCTCGAAGGTGGAGAGGGGCTTAAGATGCTGATGAACTATAGTTAAGTCGATAACGCTGCTTGCTGAAGGATGGAATAGTGTGGGAGTACCGTCGTTGAGGATAAACAGATTGTGTTTGATCGTGTAGTTATACAGAGTATTGCCATTATTGTTCTTTTTGTAGCTATTCCAAGCTTTGTTGTGTGCGTTTGGGTCGCCCATTATGATGAAAGGGATTTTAAAGCTGGATACTATGGAGTTAATGTCGTTTTCACTGATGTCAAATTGCGTAGATATATAAATATTGCAGATTAGAATATCATCAATTTTGACCGTTAAGTATTGGAGGTTCAAGGGATCGAAACTATTTGTAGATTTAATATATGCAAAGTTGATATTTGATTTGATGCAGGTGATCAATCCGCCGTGACCACCGTTACGATCAAGTCTAAGGATCCTATAGTTCTTAAGATGGCATTTTATGTTAGGAGATAGCCAGGTTTCATTCAGTAGAATGACATCTGGATTATTGTCATAAATAAGGCATTTTAATGACTCGAGATTATTGAGATAGCTTCTGATGTTCCATTGTATTATGGTTAATTTAGTCATGTTGGGTAAAATTGTTAGGTAGTTTCAACGCATGATCCAGTAGCTCCAGTATTTCAGATTTTGAGATTAGTGAATTTTTTAGGTTAATAATTTTGTCCTTGAAATTGTCTATGATTGAAAAGGCACTATATTGAGGCTGTTCCTGATTACATCTCGCATGGTAACGAGGTGGCTCTTGGCTGTACTGGGGGGATTCCAAGATAGAAGTTGGTTCGTCTAGGTCAAAGTGTCTGGGTCTGCCGTTTGGAAAGTACAGCATATTTTCAATTTTTTTCTTGTCCAAATAGGGTGCTGGCAAATGACCTGATTTATTTCCCTTAGTTTGAAGAGCACTAGCATAACTTCGTCTTGATCTTGCTACGTCAGCTGTGTGTTTACGTTCATTAATGGGAACTGCATTGTTTTGTGCCGTGTTCTTTTTTGGAAGTGAGGGAAACTCTTGTGGATGTAGGGAGTGATAATTTGGGAGTTGGTCCGAACCTTTGCATTTTGAATTCGCTTCATAAAAGGATATATTTTCGAAGGTCATCAGTCTTTTTATGTTGCGTTGCCTGGTAAATTCAGGACATTTTTTGGACGTCGATTTATGGTCCGTACTAAAGCAGTGGATACATTTGGTAGTACATGAAGGGGATGAAGTGCTACTAGCGGAGGGAAATTGGTCACGGTCAGAGTCGCCACAATTAAAACACCGTTGTTTACTTTTACATAAATTACGAGTGTGCCCAAAGCGAAGACAGTTGAAGCATTGTGTTACAGGGGCTACATAGGGGGTTACTTGGGTAGGGAGATTGAGGATGTCTACAGTACGGGGAAGAGTAGTCCCCTCGAAGGTTAATAATAGAACCTTTGCATTTTGAATTCGCTTCATAAAAGGATATATTTTCGAAGGTCATCAGTCTTTTTATGTTGCGTTGCCTGGTAAATTCAGGACATTTTTTGGACGTCGATTTATGGTCCGTACTAAAGCAGTGGATACATTTGGTAGTACATGAAGGGGATGAAGTGCTACTAGCGGAGGGAAATTGGTCACGGTCAGAGTCGCCACAATTAAAACACCGTTGTTTACTTTTACATAAATTACGAGTGTGCCCAAAGCGAAGACAGTTGAAGCATTGTGTTACAGGGGCTACATAGGGGGTTACTTGGGTAGGGAGATTGAGGATGTCTACAGTACGGGGAAGAGTAGTCCCCTCGAAGGTTAATAATAGAGTGCCCGTCGGGACATAATTGTATTTATTAGTAGTGTTGTCAAATTCTTTTCTATTAAGGCGAGTAGCATTTATTATTTTGTATGGCGAGGAAGCAGCCACAATTATTTCGTCCATAGAAAAAGATTTGGGAATCTGACGGATTATTCCTTTGCACGTAACAAAATTGAATGGGATGTAGCACTTAAAACCTGTTTCTATTAATTTATTATTTAGTGTAAAATTGTTTGCATCCTCCATTTTTTTTTAAATCGATTGAAACTCTGTTTTTACCGCTGATTTTTATTTTATACGTCGAATCTAATTTAAGTTCGTAAATGTGTTTAGCTATCGAGAAATGGTTAAGTCTACCTGAAATGTTTTCCGATAAGGGAGATTCCACAAATACCGTAAACGGACCAGTGCTATTGTTATTTTTTTTGTACAATGAGACTGGTTTCGCTGGCTGGTTTTTGTTGTTATCAATAATTTGAGGAGTAGAAGACCAATCCCTATTGTTTGAAAAGTTGGAATTATCACGACGGACCGAAGAATTTTTATCGGTATCTGAAGCAAGGTTTACTCGAATTTTCGCCAATACTTCATGTTCGCTAATATCACTTCTATTACTTCTGATGCCAATACTTCTATCGATATTGTCGATTTCCATATTGTCATTTTTTATTTCATCTTTTTTTTGCGACTTGGTGAATCTATCGCCCTTTCTTAATTTGTACGTGGGGCGGGGGGGGGGGGGGGGTGGAGAGGGTGGTCTAGATCTTAAAAGATCTAGGTTGTATTAATGAAGTCTCCACTTACCAGGAAGGGACACAACACTGTTAGTAAGCGCGGCGTGCACGTGACCTGTTGCCTCGACCGAAGCCAAAACAACTCTCTAAGTGAGGTTAAACGACGTAGTTCGCAGTCAAGATCTGTATGGATCCTAAGATTAGCAACCCAAGAAACTTCCCGACACTTAGCAATTATTGATTTAATACTATTAGCAGTCTTTGAAAGTACGTTCAATAACACATTAGATCAGTGGTAAAAGTTAAGAAGGTCAAAACGCTGAACTTGTAGACAGTTAATTCACTTAATTGAGCCTCCTGAGAAGTAGTGATTTTCAAATTCGATATTTTACAATTGATACGACGATATATTGGAAGGAGCGAATCATCTCCCGATGCTGATAAATTGTTGGGCGAAACGCGCATCGAGTATACGATTTGGTATGAGTTGAAAAGTGATTATAAAGTTTATCTTTAACGCTAAAGGTTTCAAACTCAAAATAAACACACGTTATAGCAGAAAAACCCTATCGTAACTTGATCTTTTCAGTGGCTACGTTTGAACAGATTCCTCTCTATGAAACAGAACGATCAGAACAGGTTTTTACATGAAATTTCACCTGTTCGCCCGTGGCCAACGTCGTCCAATTTTTTTTTGGTCCAACCATTAAACTTTCTCCGTTAAAGAACTTGTCGGGTTTCATTTTGTCTTATTTACAAATCAAACACTCTTTTTCGCAATGCGCAAAACTAATTAATACGATTTATTTTTCATTTAACCATTTGGTAAAAGTTCTTTGATTCGAAAATAAACGTTACGCCAACTTCATTAAATAAATATGTTTGTTTACTACGCTTACTTCATAGTCTATAAATGTTTAATTGTTACTTGGAAATCGGACAATAGTTTTATTGTTGTTTTGTAGTTAAAAAAGAAATCTGTTTGATTCTTATGAGTTCGATGAGCATATGAGGGTTATTCTAAAACTATTAGACTCTCAATTTAAGTAGCGCCCCCTATCGACTACACACCCTATTTGAATCATATTTTCCCCGTCGCATTTTTATTTTAAGGCGCCCTGTTTCTGCTTCAAAACGAATTATAATATACCGGCCTACAGTGAATTTAAATTGCTACGAAAGCTTAGGACATGATTTGTGCACTTTGGGCTTTGGAAAATAATGCATGTATCCTTTTTCCAATTTAAAGAAACTAAGAACATCACATGTAACTAGTTGTAAAGGTTCTACCAATTCACTAGTATTAAAATTCATCGTATTTTGCGTTGTTTACAACTAATTTACGTGTAATTCCATATATGTAAGACACACATCAAATGTAGCTGATACGTGTGAATGTAAAGTTGTTTATTGTTTATCTTCTAAAGCCGTTTAAAAAACCTTTAGCTAGCTAGAAACTTTGTTTTAATTAAAACCTCGTTATGATTCATGTGTTTGTTCACAATAAATCAGAAATATTTTAAACTGTGTGAAGTCATTTCCTGAATTTAAACAAAAATTACACCGAGACTAATTAGTTCTTGATCATTAATTAATGGAATAATAGTGGTCTTGATTGGGAGATATATCTAGCGCATCCACCATAACTTTGCAACTCTTTGTAAAATATTTTGAGGCGTGTATTCTATGTTAAACAGAATATTATTTATCCCTAGATATTAAATGATTTATAAATTAATAAGTTTCAAATGAAAGCCTTCTACTTGAAAAAACTGAAATAACTATCCGGACAGCCTACTACTATTCTGTATATTGGGTTGCATAGTCATCTATTTATGGAAAATTAAACTATAATACGATTAAAGCAATTTGAGTGTATATATCGAGTTATATAATAATGAAAGATTTTTTACTAAACTTTAGGTATGCATATTTAATTATTAATTAAATAAAAATGATTTCTTGGAGAAAATTTATTCCAAACATTAAGCTCAATAATTTAAATAAAAATGTGTTAATTTAATAATGTTTTTTATTGTTTTTTTGTATAGAATGATGTTCATTCTTCTTTTAGGCCATCTATTTGCGAGAAGTAAAATTACTATTCGAATAACTAGTAATGTTAATGTTAGGTTGCCTATAATTGAGAATTCTTTTTTTTTACAGATATTTCTAATGAAATAGCCAGAGCCACCTAAGGTTTTAATTTCAAAAATCCCAAAAAATGAAGAATATTGGTGAGGTTTTAACCCGTAAAAATCCAGCATGGTCTAAAAAGCATGAGTGTTCAAGCTCTGATTGTGCTTTTTGAATATTTCACCATCATAATAAAAATAAGAAAAATATTTATTATTAGTTGTAATTTCTTAGTGAAAAATTTGCTCAAACAGAAAGTTCAATTAATTAACTAAATAATTAAAAGTTTAATAACTTTCGCATTATTTTTTCTGTAGAATGCTTGTTAATGCTATTTATTTGTGAGAAATGCATTACCATCCTGACATCTCAATACCAGTAGGTATATTAGGTTGCATAGTATTGAAACACGTATGTTGCTAAATTTTACAAACATTTATTATTATCAGTGATAATTTTTTTTAGATAAGTGAAAAATTATCTCAAACAGTGTGTTTAATAAATTAACTGTTTAATTAAATATTTAGTCACGTTTCCCATTGTTATGTTTTTATATAGAAAACTTTTCATTCGGTTTTTTCGAGAAATAAATGTAAAAACTACTCAGAATTCCTTTATGTTTCGTTCTTAATTAAGTGCAATTTTAAAGATAATAATACCTAGTTACATTCGATTCAGACTAATACAAGAGGTAAAAAAGTGAACATCTTTACGGCATCCATCAAATTCGCCCTTGTCTCTTAAACAAGTCTTCGTCCGAATTATCCAGATCAACACCATCCACATATCCAGAATCGTCATAACGGGAGCGATCCGGAGTTCTTGTACATCTCGATCCGCCGGTTGGACTGCGAGCCGTCAATCTAAGAACCGGGTCGTCGTATCTCCTGGAAACTAAAGTAAAATCGTGATGAGCGTCCACCAGTTTCTGTAACCTGGACACCAGTTCGTAATCGGGCATCGGTAAAACGACACCCAAAATTTTGGCCACGGATTGTTTGAAATTTTGCAATTGAGCATCACGTCGTTGCATTTCCGACAGATTGTCTTTCACTCGAGCTAATTCATCTCTAAAATAAAAAATACATTTAAAAAAGTATTACTATAATAAAAAAATTAGCTGACTTTAAAAAATAAGCGAACCTTACCTGTATATTTTTTGGTAGTATGTCATTGTCATGAAAATCTATTATTGTCAATGTAAGTATCGTTGACATACACAAAAAAATATATTTACTTTCACTCGTTACTTTATATATTACAAATTAATATAATTTATTTTTTAGTTCAGTTTTGAAAACGGGGGGAGAGTACCCTCCGAAACGTTAATGTTAAAAGTTTGTAAAATTTTTTATAACATTTTTATATCTTTAAAATTTTGTTCGTTAGGCAAATTTCTTACAAAAAAGAATCACTGAGAAATTTTTCTCCGTTTGGTTTTTTGTTTTTTACCCAGTGATTCTTTCTTTACATAAGAACAGGTATTTTTGATATTTTTTCAGTTTTAGATAGCGGCGAAAACCCCAAATAAAGGAAAAAATATATGTACACGCCACAATCATTCAGACATTACTAAGAAACTATAGTTAAAAAAAAAGATAATGTGTATTTAGTAGTAGATATGTGTATTTCACAGAAAAAATTGTTGAAAAATCAAGATCCTGATTTATGTTTCAACTTTGAAGTCGCTCTACAAGAAATTACTGATTTTGAGAAAACAAAAACAATATTTTTATAGCAAAATAATCAATCAGAGAATGAAATTTTAAATATACTGACTAAATCTGCTTCATGCCATATTAGATATTGTGGCAGTAGTTCTGTAGTTATTGAAGGCGAATCATTAAGTGTACCTGAATACACAAACGATTATGACAAAATTTTAACTGATTAAAAAGGAAATTTAGACAAAAATGGATTGTTAATATTGAAAAATCTGGAAAAAGTTGCTGGAGTGTCCGCTCAAGTTTTACATAGTTTTTGTAATGAACATACCCCACTTGTTAATAAAGTACTTATAATTTTGACTTTGAAAGCAGACAAGCTACAATATAAAGATCAGAAACGGTTTGTTAGGAAAATTTTATTACAATTATGGAATGATATTGGAAAAGACGATAAATTTAATCCATTTAAATCCTACCATCTATTTTCTGTTTACTGTATTTTTAGAGTTATTATTTTTATGGTGACTTTTTTGTTTTATGTTGTAAAAATAGAATATCTTATTATTGAGACTCTACAGATTGTGATGAAAAATCAGTTGATTTTATTTCAACCACAAAAATCATCAAAATGTCTCTAAATACCGATGCTAGACGCAAAACATTTAGACAGGACGATCAGAGCTCCATAACAACAGACACAAGATATAAAACAAGATCAGGTTGAAAGTCTTATAAAAGGTGTGGCTCTCCAGCTAATAGCAATCCTAAGGTTGATAGAAAATGGGAATTAAGTCCAAATCGATCTGACTTTCCAGATTATATGGATGAAGAGGATGGACAAGATGATGAATATAACAATGAACACCAACCCTACTCGGCCCCATGTTGCGAAAGTGGTCAAAAAATATCTACCCAAACAAGGCCTACCCCATCCGCCGTATTCTCCAGACGTTGCTCCCTTTGACTATCACCTGTTTCGTTCGATGGCAAACGGCCTCGCTGACCAGCACTTATGAAGAAGTCAAAAATTGAATTGATTTTAAAAAAACGGCAGGAACAAAGTTGCATATATTTTATAAATAAAACAAAATTGTCTAATTTCAACTTATATTTTTTTCTAAAACATAATATAATAAACATTCGTATGGTTGACAAAGACATTCCTTGACATTCTTTGTCAAGCATTCGAAGAAGCCACGGAACAGCGAAACGCGTCATGTTTTAGAGACATAAGTGGAAATTAGAAAACTTTGTTTTATTTATTTATCAAGTCAGAAATTGTAGCAACTTTTGTAATTAGTGAAAAAACGGGTCGACTGTTTTTTAATGGATAAATTTATGGATGATGGAGCTATATCAAAAAATCTTTGTAAGCAGTAAAAAAAACTATAGTGATGGCAGAGACGCAATTGAAGAAGAACCTTGTTCGGAAAGACCTTAAGAAGATCCACCAATGAAAAAAAACATTACCAAAATGTAGGATAGTGTACTAAGGATTCGCCCCATTAAGTATTAGATATATGTAGATAGATAACAGGTGTGGCGGTTAATGATTAAGGTGATGATAATGATTAAGGATCCAAAAAAAATTAAGGATGCCGAATTGCAAGCATTGTTGGAAGAAGGCGATATGCAAACTCAACAACAGATGGCAGAGACGTTAAATGTTGGTGGCCAAACCATTTGTGATCGTCTGAAGATTCATAATGCAGGAAAATGGGTACCACATTAGCTGAACGAGAGACAGATGGAAAAGTGTGAAGTTTTGCTTTCTCGGTATGAAAGAAAAACTTTTCTGCTTCGGATGGTGACTGGAGATAAAAAATTGATATAATTCGAAAACCCAACAGGACAACCATCAACACTGACCGCAAGGCTGAATCTCTTTGGAAAGAAGACAATGCTGTGAATGTGGTGGGATCAGATGGGTTTCGTGTTCGTCATGAGCTTTTGAAACCATATGAAACAATAAGTATGTTTTGGTACCGTGAACAAATGACCGAGTTGAGCCATTCATTGATCGAAAAGTGACCCGAATGGGCTACAACAGCGTTGGCGAAGGATGATCAAACGATGTATTGTTAGCAATGATTGTCAAACAGGTGCCGCAAGTTTCCCGGCTGGCTCGGCATGGTGAACGTTTTAACAATACAGAGATTTTGAAGCAAGCCTGGTTAGCATGCGCTCCTTCACTTTTTGATAATTTTGAAAATAAAAATAAGATAACTCAGCCCATCAAAGATACTCCTTTATCTAGCAACACAATAAAAGATAGAATCCTAAAACTGGCAGAAAATATAAAAGACCAACAAAAAAATGACATCCAGTCATCTCCTTTTATATCGCTATGCCTTGACGAAAGTATTGATGTAATTAAATTTGCTCGAGTAGCTATTTTTGCTCGATATTGTGTAATAAACGACATCAAGGAAGAATTAATTACGATAACATCGTTGCCAAAAACTACTAAGGGCACAGATGTACGGCTGTTAAACATTCACTTGCTGAGAAAGAAATTGATTTAAGCAAAATTGTTTCGATAACGACAGATGTTGCTCCTAGTATGATGGGCAAAAAAAAACGGTTTTATCAGTTTATTTCAAACACACATAGGACATTCGATTCTTGAATTCCACTGCATTATTCATCGACAAGCCTTTAGTGCTAAGAGCGGTTTCACCTCTCTTGATAACACTGGGGAACAGCAATTTTGTTGACTTGTTTTTGACTAATTTTTCATCTCTGAATTCAAAAATATTCACAGTTTTTCTCTATCACGTCAAGTTCTTAAGCTACAGCATACCCCTCATTTTACCTTAAAAGTGTACATACGAAATGAAATAAGGTGAGATCTGACCAAATAGATTAGAATATTTTATTCGTACAGAGGTTAATATATTATTAAAAGTTAAATTGTGTTTATACAAAAAATAAATAAAAGATATTATAGTAAAAATTTCTTCTTATAGCTTTTCCTGGAGTGTTCAGTTTGTGGACATTCTCGCTTGATGCTAAAACAGTAGTCAGCCATCATACTCACATCCCATCTACCTTGATACCGCGCTTCCATAACCTTTAGATCTTGGTAGAATCGCTCGCCCTGTTTATCACTAATAGCACCAATATTTACTGGAAAGTTAGCAAGATGACTATGTAAGAAATGCAGTTGGATGCTCATGTTGCAACCAAGCTTTTTAAAGCTCTCCAAGAGTTGTTGAACAATTTCAATGTAATTCGTGGCTCGAGTATTTCCAAGAAAGTCTTTAACAATATTTTTAAAAACCAACCAAGCATTCCTTTCAAGTTCGGTCATTGTTTCAGTGAAATTTTCATCTTTAACGAGTTGCCGAATCTGTGGACCATCAAACACACCAGCCTTTATCTTTTCATATGACAGGCTAGGGAATGCCGAAATGGTGTACTTAAAGCAGTCTCCTTCAATTGACAAAGCGTTAACAAATTGCTTCATGAGACTTAGTTTTATATGCAAAGGCGGAAATACAATGTTTTTTCTGTCGACAAGTGGCTGATTTAAAATGTTTGGATCACCAGGTCTTAGGTCAGATCTTGGCGGCCAGTTCGATTGCACCCAATGCATCTCACGAGCTCTGCTGTCCCACATGCACAAAAAACAGGGCACAGACCATTTTAAGGTCAACACAGATGATCCATTGCTGCATGTTATGTTGCAACGAGTCAATGACTTTCTTTATGTCGCCATATTCTTCACGCAAAGAAACTGAATGACCTATTGGGACTGAACCGTATAAATTTCCATTATGTAGGAGAACACACTTCAAGCTACGCTTTGAGCTATCTATAAACAATCGCCATTCAGTTGCGTTATAGTTAGAAATTGCCAATTCTTTCATTAAACCTTCAACGTTCTGGCAATATACAAATCCGTCATTATTTCTGAAGTAGTGTCTAAATTCACTTCCTCTGGATCGATAGTAAGTGATTCTCTGATAGTCTGTGATTCGCCAAGCTTAGACGGATGCGCAACAACTGTAGAGAAAAAACTTGAAGTGAAGTTTTGGAATTAGCAGGTCAATTTACGTATAAAACAGCTTAAATATCGAACTCAACAGAAATTATTTTTCAAATTGTTCCCCAGTGTTATTTTTAATTTTTGTTAATGATCTGCCAGATGTTTGCAGTAGCGGAAATATGGTAATGTTTGCTGATGATAGTAGCTATTTAACAGGAAATAGAAACATGCAGGGAGCCATTGAAACGGTACAGGAAATGCTCAATAAATTTTATAGTTGGTTTACGAATAATAAGTTATCCCTTAAAGTGGACAAAACCAGTTTTATTGTTTTTACTCCTCGAACACACACTATAACGGAGTCATATTTACGAAAAATTAACGGTAAGTCTATACAGCAAACATCCTGTACTAGATTTCTGGGTGTTCATCTCGATAACAGACTTTGCTGGGATGAACACATAGTTGAACTATGCAAGAAATTAGCTGCAGTTTTTATATGATGTTTATAGGTCGAAACGGGCAACAAGCCGACCAATTTTTAAACAATGCAGGATTTTGAATCTACAATCACTATATATTTAGGAGATTGTCATCTTTGTTAGGCGATATTTTGTAGCATTCGTGAAAAATAGTGATTTTCATCACTATGACACACAAGACTCTGATGAACTTGTTTTACTAATACATTCATGGAAGTATTTTCTGCTGATTTAATGTTCGCCCCAATTCGTGTAGTTTTCCTGGGCGCAGGAGACAATTGATATTTACCGTTCCAAAGAAAGTTTTTGTTTTCGGTTTCAGACGTTAGCCAGAGGTCTCCGACTCTCTCTGAAAGATTTTGCGTTTAAGCCCGGACGCCCCAGAATCCGAAAGTCCGATTGTACCAGGAAAGCTGGCAGAGGATTGTCTACCACCTGGGGTAATTTTGTAATTACTAGAACGCTTCATGTTGTACTATGAATTAAAAATTTAAACCATGACGGTTCAGAGTTCAGATAGTATTTAGTTTAATTTTTTTCTCATTAATCTCTTTGTCAAGGTTATTTCCCGGAACGTCATCGTCTCATTAAACATTTCTCGAGGAAAAAATGGGACGTAGATCAATAAAGGATCGCCAACCCTGGGCAACAAGATACGGAAAAGTGATTTTGCAGACTTGACCTTTTCAACTGCCACTTGTTTTCATTGATGTCTCACATACTTTTCTAAAACACTTCAACAAGTTTCCGAAATGTCGAAAAATGGCTTGATGACTGGATCTCCTCAAAAAATGTGCGGTTTTTCTGGAAAAACATCCACAAATTGTCAAAGAGATGGGAAAAATGTGGAATTAGTGACAGCTCATACCTTGAATAAACCATTTTTTATATTTCCGCCAAATTAAACGGATTTTTCTTTAAGAAAAATTTAAGAACTATTAATTGTATCGATCTTTATCTCAAAATCAAAAAGAATCCGTTCACATATGGCACCCTGACATTTTTCCTGGTCCCCTCTTGCTCGATATTGTTGTCGTTCATTTTCAGACTCTAAGTTTCATTTTCAGAGTTCAAACTCGTGTCGAAGACGCATCGAACGTTGCATCACCGGTTTCATTATTTTATTTATACACCAAATAGTAGTATAAACTAAATTACATATATAAAATATTAAATACGTAAAAATTATGTGTGATAAATCTACACGCATAAGAAATTTCACTGAAATTTGCTCTTTCAGATAAGCAATAGTGCTGAGACAAACAAGAGCGAAGAGCAAATTGGAGTGTTTATACGATAATGTGCTTTTTATATCCCAAAAATATTACTGTACCTCTTATTTATAGTGTGTCGTCATCATTACCTTAATATTTGCAACGAATGTTCGCTAATATTTCTTTCTTGATCAATGGTCTCGCCAGTATGCCGAATTTGATCTTTAAGCAGAGTAACCTTCCTGTTATACTTTGTTCTTAAGGTTTCCGATTCCATCAACCTCTTCTGGAATTCTTCGATTTTTCGACCTCGTTCTAGGGCTGAAATCTAAACAAAAACCATCCAGTTAACTCGTGTCGTACTTCGTCGAATAATCATCAACCTTATAATCAGCTGCCTCGGCCAACTGGCCGTTCAGATCTCTTATTTGACTTTTAGCCTCGTTCAGTTGCAATTGAAGTCTGTCCACTTGCTTCACCAGTTTCTTCACCCTGGCATTGGCGTCGTCGCGTTCGCTTTGAAGCAAACATTTCGTCTTCACGTTGTCTTCTTGCAGTGACAGTTTTCTACGTAAAAGATCTAGATGGAGATCCTTTCTTTGTACTTGTTCCCGAAGTGTACGGATGCGACGTTGAAGCTGATACACTAAGGCAGTCTAAAACAAACATCATAAAATATAACACACAAAAATATATAATAAAATGTGTAAATGTAATGAGTAAAAAATACATATTTCAAAATTAAATTAATCCTGTTGATATTTACTTACATTTAAAAATCAAGAAAAAAAGAAAAATTCTTATCTCGTTTTTTGGTGATCATTCTCAAACAAAAAGCCGTGAGGTACCATTCTGTGACTCGAAGGTCTAAATGCCGATCTTGCTTAAGCGGAAAAAATATAAAATGCGATAAAAATTGTCCTTCAGTCACGCCAGTAACAAAGCCGGCTAAGGCCGGATGTTTTTTAAAAAAACTTTCTATTGTATTCAAGCTCCAATTGATAGTATTCTCGAGACTCCAAAGGTTAAACATAAATCTAGTCTGAAGGGGTGCTAGTAGGGGTTAATCGGTAGGTGATAACTGTCACCAAATATGAAGGTCGAAAAGTTGTCATCCGGACAACGAAAACAACATTTTTAAGAATTCGTCCTGAAGATAATGGGTGCCAGGTCGGGCGAGTAAGGTGGGTGGGGAAACAATTCGTGCAATTTGGCCGCGACAATTAAATATCAATGTGCCGGAGCGTTATCGTAATGGAAGAGCACTTTTTTCTTGCCAAGTGGGGCCGTATCTACTTCAAATTCCTATCGAATTTGTCCAACTGTACTGTAGTACTGCCCTGAGGCATACATGAGGATTATTCCTTTGGAAACCCAAAAAATCGTGGCCATAACCTTTCCGGCTGTTTTTGTCTTCTTCGTAGCCGATTCACCAGGACAAAAATCATTGTTTTGACTGTCTCTTGGTCTCTAGCGTGCAATAATATATACATGTTTGATCAACGCTTGGATCAAACACTGCTTGGACGTTGTTAGTCGTACCCACTGGGTATCCACCGTGAGCAATCGCGGCACCCATCGGACCGACGCTTTCCTCACACCTCTCTTACCATTTAAAATCTTGATTGCCGTTCCGTACGAGACACCTACGGCCACACCAGCGAGAATCATGTCATTGACCTTTTCGACGATTTCCTCGGTAACTACGTCTGATGGGCGTCCTGCCCGTTCTTCACCGAAAACAGTTGTACGACCACGCTTAAATTGGTTTTATTAAAAGAAAATGGTTTTTATATGAATTGAAGAAAATGGGAAAATCTGCTTGTGAAATTTTGCTTGCCAGTCAGAAAAGAAACGGTTTCTTTCATCGAGTTGTGATGGGTGATGAAAAATGGATCTGTTTTAAAAACCCAAAGCGCAAATAATCATGGATAGACCCAGGCTAGCGTTCAAAATCACAACCAATGCTGTGTATTTGGTGGAATAGTAAGGGAGTTGTGACTTACGAACTACAGAAATCTGGTGAAACGATTACTACCGATCGATACCGATAACAATTGACAAAATTGAACCGAGTTTTGAAAGAAAAACTACCAGTATACGCCCAAAGACACGATAAAGTAATTTTTCAATATGACAATGGTCGCCGTATTCACCTGATTTAGCTCCTTCGGACTACTACCTATTTTATTCGATGCAGCACGGACTTTCAGAACAACACTTATATCCTTCAAAAAACCTGGGAAAAATGGGAAAAAGTAATAGCGAACGATGGCCAATACTTTGATTATTAAGATAATTTATTTTGTTATGGAAATAAATACTCAAATTATGAGAAAAAATCGACATCAATAACTGAAACACCTACTAACAATCATTAAGACCAGTTGTCACAGAGGGAAGCGAAACGTGGACCCTTACTAAAAAGAACGAGAAAATGATGGCCATGTTTGAAAGGGATGATTTAAGAAAAGTATATGGACCAGTTCAAAAGGAGGCAGGATGAGCACGATGTCGCATCATATATAATAACGAACTCTCTCCGATGTACAGCGAAATAAATGTAATATATATTTTAAAGTGCTTTCAGTTACATGAGAGTCGTCCCAGAAGTATCCGACCTGACATATAGATGGCGGTTGTTGACGTTGTTGAAGTCTGACGACGCTACGATATTTAATATTTGTTTGACAACCATTAATAATGAGCGCTTTCAGTGAATTTATAAACATGGAAAAAATTGGTCCTCGTTATCTGATTCAATACTTTCATTTGACAGGACTCAGTCCAGCCGATATCAAAGCTAATTTCTACTCTGGGAAGTCTGCTCCTTCGTTTAAAACAGTAAAATATTGGGCGACATAGTTTAAACGAAGCTGTACCAGCAGCTAAAACGAACATCGCATTGGTTGATCAAATGAAGTGACCACGCCAGAAATGGTGAGGAAAATCCACAAAATAGTATTAGATAACCATCGACTGAAAGTGCGCGAATTAGCAGACATGGTAGACATTTCAAAAAGTGCTGTACATTGATTTTTTGCATTGATAATTTGGACATGAAAAAGCTGTGCACAAGATGGGTGCCGCGATTACTCACAATAGAACAAAAACAGCGTCCTGAGGATATTTCAATCGACTATTTGGTGAAGTTTCACAGGAATAAAGTTGAGTTTTTCCATCGATTTACAATCATGAATGAAACATGAGTCCATTACTTCACACCTGAGATAACGGAACAGTTAAAACAATGGACTAAAAGGGGAGAATCAGCTCCAAAGCAGACAAGGACTGTTCCGCCTACAGGCAAGGTCATGGCGTTAGTTTTTTGGGATGCGCGTGGGGTAATTTTAATTGATTATCTTCAGAAAGAAAAAAACTATCAACGGCGAGTATTATGCGAACTTGTTGCATCGTTTGAGTGATGAAATCAAGAAAAAACGACTGCATTTGGTGAAAAAGAAAGTTCTGTTTCATCAAGACAAGACAAAGGTATTTTTTTCTAAATTTATTATTTTCTTTGTTAGGGTGGGCACTTTTGGCACTACCCTTATAGTAATATTCAAGGTTGAAAAATTTTCATTAACTCCTGAATAACTTAACCATTTAATTGGGTGAAACGTATTTTCTGCCACCTAGCATACGGATAATGATATAAATTACTGTTATCAATAATAAACTATGAACGAAACACTTAACATGAGTGTAACAGATACAATTCCGAGTGTGTTTGTTCGAAACTATACAGGGTGTTAGATAAACATGCGGCAAAAATTAAAGGGGTTATTCCTTGACTTATTCTAAGAATATTTTGTCGTATGATGATTTTTGAAAAACCCCTTTGTTTCGAAGATACAGGGTGAACAAATTTTACAATAAATGTTCGAAATGATTTCCTCCAGCCTTGATACAAGGATTCAATCTTCTCGTCATTGACTATCGAACTATTTCAAACACACCAGGGTCGTTTCTAATTGAGTTACACCCAGCAATTATCCGATTTCGTAAATCATCCAAATTCTTCAATGGAGTAGCGTAAACTAATGACTTCAGATATCCCCAGAAGAAATAATCCAGGGAGTTTAAGTCCGGGGATCGAGCAGGCCATGTGGCCCACTTCAACCAATCCAGCGATATCCGTATGTTGCTGTTAAAAAACCACGAGCAACCAAACTGAAATGTGGTGGTGCATCATCGTGCATAAACCACATTTCATGCCTTGTTACCAATGGTACATCTTCCAGAAACTCAGGCAGCGTTGCTTCCAAAAAGTTGCGATACACCTCGCCAGTAAGTCTTTGTGATAGAAATACCGGTCCAATTAGAGAGTCACCTACAATTCCAACCTAAACATTCAACGAGAACTGATGTTGAAACCTATCTTCGCATACCTCATGCGGATTTTCATCTGCCCACACATGGTTATTATGAAAATTCCTTATTGCGTTTCTTGCGAAAGTGGCTTCATCGCTGAAAAGAATTTGTGTCAGGAATAGGCGCAAGCGAAGCAAAGTTTGTAATATCCATTGACATAATGCAATACGTGGAGGAAAAACAATAGGTAGTAGTGCCTGAATGCGTTTAATGTGGTATGGATACAACAAACTGTCCTTAAGAATTTTCCAAACTGTCCAGCGACTCACATTCAAAGAATTTGCAATTTTTCGCGTAGAACTACCAGGCTCTTCCGCTATCATGTCCAGCACATTCTGTTCCAATTGTACCGTTCTTACAGTCAGTGATCTTCCTGACCCTTCAGTTTGTACTATGTGCCTGTTTCACGAAGACGTCGATGAATGTTTTCGAAGAATTTTCGGTCGGGGATATTACGGGCTGGAAATCGTACACTGTACAATGGCCTAGCTTGTAATGCATTGCCATCAGCAAGTCCATACATGAAGTGCATGTCAGTCATCTCGGCGTTTGTATACATTATGATAGAGGACTTCACTCACTATTTAAGACACGTCAAACAGCCAAACGTCACTCAATCTATGTAAACAAATGCGACCGATGAAATCCATTTACTAGATAAAACAGCCGTTCCAAGTGATCGAGATCGAAAAAAAAAAAATGTACATGATAAACTCATTGACGTACATCCTACTTTTATTTACATTACTGATTTCAACTAATATCGAATATGGTTGTCGCAAATTTTGTTCGCCCTGTATCTTCGAAACAAAGGGGTTTTTCAAAAATCATTATACTACAAAATATTCTTAGAATAGGTCAAGGAATAACCCCTTGCATTTTTGCCGCATGTTTACCTAACACCCTGTATAATTGATATGATTGTTTACCCGAAAAAACTTGATTTTTAAATTTGATAAGTACTGTTTTCGTATTTAAAAATATAGGTATACTCTAAAAAGAAAGTAAACTTTTACTGCAAAAATGGTATTGGTCTTGATACGGCATTCTAGTCGAAAAACCATTATAGAATAAAACAGAAATATTTTCGGAAATTTGAGACTCCAAACCACGCGCCACGTCTACTTGCTGCCAGATTATTTCGAAAATTAAGTTTGTAATATTTTTTCATAAATAAATGTCAACGATAACAAAAATAGGCCGAAAATTAAGTTGAGAACCTAATATATGTATGTTTTGTGTAAAAAGTACACAGAATTGATAAATAAAACAAATAAAATAATTTTTTAATTAAAATTTATTTTATCGCCTTCAAAGTCATGCCACCGCTTGACCTCCATACATTGTTCTTAGGCTGATTGACGGATGGCCTTCGACGAATTATCTTTTATGGCTTCAATTGAAACAAAACACCTTTCTCGAAGTGGTAATTTTGGTTTCAATACACCAGTTCACACATTCGTGATCGCGATGGCCAAAATCAATGAGTTAAAGTTCGAATTGCTTCCTCACTCACCCTATTCGCCAGATTTAGCCCCCTCGTATTATTTTCTGTTTCTAAATTTGAAAAAATGGCTCGATGGTAAAATATTTGCCAACAATGAAGAGGTGGAGTCTGTGGTTGATGGCTATTTTGAGGAGCTCAACTATTCACTCGATTCTCACTATAAACAGGGAACCGAAGCTATTGAACATCACTAGGAAAAGTACATCGAACTAAAAGGAGACTACGTAGAGGAAATAAAGGTATTTTTTCCTAAATTTATTATTTTCTTTGTTAAGTCGGGCACTTTTGGCACTACCCTTATAGTAATATTCAAGGTTGAAAAATTTTCATTAACTCCTGAATAACTTAACCATTTAATTGGGTGAAACGTATTTTCTGCCACTTAGCATACGGATAATGATATAAATTACTGTTATCAATAATAAACTATGCACGCAACACTTAATATGAGTGTAACAGATACAATTCCGGGTGTGTTTATTCAAAACTATATAATTGATATGATTGTTTATCAGAAAAAATGAGTACCTAATTTTTA
Source organism: Cosmopolites sordidus (assembly GCA_031761425.1). Lineage (NCBI taxonomy): Eukaryota > Metazoa > Arthropoda > Insecta > Coleoptera > Curculionidae > Cosmopolites > Cosmopolites sordidus. Next base: position 139,749 of record JARFXV010001026.1, on the reverse strand, counting down.
AATTTCATAAATACCATTTTCGTATTTAAAAATATAGATATACTCTATAAAGAAAGTAAACTTTCACTGCAAAAATGGTATTGGTCTTGATACGGCATTCTTGTCGAAAAATCATTATAGAATAAAACAGAAATATTTTCGGAAATTTGAGATTCCAAACCACGCGCCACGTCTACTTGCTGCCAGATTATTTCGAAAATTAAGTTTGTAATATTTTTTCATAAATAAATGTCAACGATAACAAAAATAGACCGAAAATTAAGTTGAGAACCTAATATATATTTGTTTTGTGTAAAAAGTACCCAGAATTGATAAATAAAATAATTTTTTAATTAAAATTTATTTTATCGCCTTCAAAGTCATGTCACCGCTTGACCTCCATACATTGTTCTTAGGCCACGGGCCCAGGATTTAGTTTGGGGTGGGGGGGGGGTGGGGGGGTTTAGTTTGAAATAAATAAAACAACAAAAATATACTTACATGAAATTTAATATCTATATATTCATCGGAAAAATTACGACATATTTATAACGTTCTTAACTTTAAATGAAATGGTTAAATTAATTTCGTTCCTCTGCGCTAAATCTAAAACCATTAAAGAAGAAATCTTCGGCTTTTTCTTTTAAATATATCCACTACTTTATCTGCATGAATTTCTGTTCCATAGTGAATGTTCATGAGAGCCAAACCATTAAGTCTGTTTTCACTTGTAGTGTTTCGTCAGTCTCTTAGGCTCGAGAAAGACCTTTCTGGAGTAGCAGTGGATACAGGAATGGTAGCCAAGATTTGTGGTAATGTGTAAATATTAGGATAAAAGTTTTTATCGCACATATCTAGGCATTCCAAACTAGATTTCGGGGTAGGCGAGATACTTGTCATCACTGTTTTCCATACTTTAAGTTCTGCTTTAACCACTGATATGTTGCTTTCGGGAAGCAGTGACGAGTACATGGAAATTGCTTCTTCAATTTCAGAACTGGCAGTAAAATTTGAAGGTAGCACACAAGGTAATGCTGATACTACTTTACGATGTTTGATAAACTTTTCAACCAATTGTTGAATTGTATGATCAAGAAATGGAATGAACAAGTTAATTTTGTAATACGTGCATACATCCAATGCAGGAATGTTCGGTCTATTTAATTGTCTTCCGACGACGCGTGGCATTCGCAATATACCACCATTTTCTTCCAGTAAAACCTTTGCGTCTTCATAGAGTTGAAGATATTCGACGTCAGTGTTGTTTCTCAGGAATTGTAAGACATTAATAACATCATCTACATGTTTGAATGCCGTGATAAGATCGATGTCAATTGTCTGTAATTGTTTTGATAGCGACAATGTATAGCTCATAACTTTTTGAAGAATCACTAAACACATCACAAAATCCGAAGATCGAAGCGGTAATTGGGCGGCTTGTTGCGATGTTTCCTTATTGTGATTAAATTGGAGTTCTTCGAGAGCATTCACAATCGCTGAATAAATTTCCCTGAATCTTATAATAGCTTCATGTTTGTGGACCCACCGTATTTCACACACTGAGAGCAAGCTTTTTTGGTTACCGACAGGTAGTAGCTCTTGAATTTTTTCAACAAAGCAGTGCGTTGAGTAGAATGTCGAAAGTAGGAACCAACAGACTGCACAATCTCAATGCAATTTCGGACATTTGCTAATGAACATGAATCAGCAATAGCAAGGTTGAGAGAGTGTGCACTACAGTGTACATAAAGAGCAAGAGGACATTCTTGGCGAACATAAGCTTGGGCACCGTGCAAATACCCACTCATAGCTGCAACCCCATCGTAACCTTGACCAACCACATGAGAACATTCAAGTCCATGTTTTTTCAGAGCTGTAATAATAAGATTTGCGAGACCGGATCCTGAAACATCGACCGTTGGAATGTACTCAAGGAACATCTCTTTAAGTATATGGTATTTATTATCTGTAAAATCAACATATCGAAGACATAACGAGACTTGTTCTACACGTCCGATGTCGGTGGTTTCGTCAGCCAGAATCGCAAATAGTTTGGCTTTCTTTACTTCTTCAATTATTTTATGTTGAATTAATTCACCACAAATGTTAATTATTTCGTTTTGGATCTGAGGGCTTGTGACACGGCATTCTTAGTATTCAAATGCTCAGCCAGATCTTTATCTCCAGACTAAGCCGCAAACTGCAACAGGGCTTTAAAATTACCATCATTCTGTAGTGGTTGTTCAGGTTCTGGTGATTCGGGTGTAATTTGTATGCGCCCCGAATCGATTTTACCTCTCAAGGAGATACCTTGTTTGCCGCAAAAAATTATTGCTTTTACGATAGGGATTAGTTTCTTTCGATTCTCCTCTCGTTGTCTCTTTCTTTCAAAAGACAGCTGTTCAGTGACCGAAAAAGCCTGCGAAGACATTACTTTTAGAAAGTTATCTGCCAGTTCTGAATTTCACTTGTAGTATCCCGATTTCGCATGAGCTTCAAATATTTCTATGACATTTTTCCACTTACAAAAAGGTTCGGTTACCAACTGGCCGATCCTTTGATGACCGTCTTTACCTTCATCAAGCGAACGTTCCATTACCACGCAAACTCTGCAGTATGCTCCACTTTTATATTCCGAATATGACAACCAGGGGAATCTCTCCAACCATTTCAATTGAAAGCGCAAGTTTCGTTTTGTGGAAATAGGAAACTTATAATCTCTGGGTGGGTTCCATGGCATTTTTAAAATTTGGACTTTAAAATATTCCTAGATTTTTGCTTAATTCGCGTAAAAATCAACATCCAACTTAGCTACAGTTGTAAAAGATGAGGTAACAGGCAAGCTGGCCTGTTGCAGACTAGATGTAGATTCGGCAGTTGAAGGTATCGAACAGGGCACCAGCGACATGGCATCGATTTCGACATTCGGTATTGTGATTGAGGTCGAGGTCGAGGGCCCGCTTGTCATCACAGTCTTCTTATCAGCATGCAAGGTAGCTGAAGCTTTGATAGCTAAATCCAAATTTGTTTCTTTATTAGAAACCCCTTGACTACATCACTTTTTCCAGTAGTCCATACCTTTAAGTTTATCACCCTTCCTTTTTTTCCCCTCCATTTTTCGACAGTAATAATGATTCACGTATCTATCCTTAACAAGGTCACCGAATAACACTGCACTAAAATTACTCACTTACACGGTACACTTAGTTCTCTTCACTATTCGTTCACCAATTTTCACTTATATTGGCTTCGAGTTCGCATGGTACAATACTGCCGTAAGCGCGGTCACGCGCCGCTTATATAGCAGCCCAGTAGTAGCCGTCCAGAAACTACCACAAACTTCCACAAAGCTCCGCTCATTCCGACCGAGGGGCGTGGCGAATAATCGAGAAACAACGCAAAGTTTCCATACGATATCCATACGATACGATCATCCATACGATACAAAATAGTTCGACTAGTCGACAAGAGATGGCGTTACTGTGCGCAACGTCCACTAGTTCGGATACATATTCAATTCAAATGTAATAATTTAACTCTCTTCACTTCTCGTATTTTTTCGGTATAATATTAGGTAATATTTGGCTTATTTCGGGGGGGTTTGAACCCCCAAAACCCCCCCATTGGCTACGCCCGTGAAATGGGCCATCTTAAAGTTGAATGTCAATCTGTCTCTCTCTAATTCATCGTCGAACAATGCCACTATCTATCTCAGTCTATCATATCTGCCCATCTTACTTACACCCAAACCAGCCTCAACCGTAAGCCAAGAAAGTGTAGTTTCATTAAGCAGAAGACGAAATTTAAAAAAGAAAACGACCAGTTTGGCAGATAAAGTATTGCAAAAGGTATCTGCACAGCTCGATTCTGCAGATGAAGATAAATTTCATATAAGTGCCAAAAAGATTGTTGTTACGGAGAAGCTTCTAACTGACGTTCTATTTCAAGCTCAAATGGGAAATATAACGAGATACACCAACATTATTCTGCAGGATTCATGTTTTCCATAGCAAAATACTCAGTCTTTCCAATTGCAACAAATGATTAGTTTTTCAATTTAACAGATGTACAAATAATATAATTTTAGGTAATTCATTTTTACTGTTCCGTTATTATTATCTTTATTAATTTATTGTTCAGAACCATTTTTTATTTATTAGATATTTATTTTTCTGAAGAATTGTATAGTTGATTATTTTAGTACGAATTATTATTTGTTATCTATATTCCTATGTAGCTATTATATATGTGTTATAAGGTTTGAAAAGAATATTTATTTTGTTTGGTTATTGATTTTTGCTGTATTCGTTCTCAATTGCAGGCTTTTTCTACATTTTCCAATTTTAAATTTATAGTGTGAAGAAAAATTCTAAATCGTGCAACCAAAAATTCCAAAATTATTTTCCACTACACGACGCGCCCTAGATAATCTATAATTAAATATACGTTTTTCTCTGTCTAATTCTTTCTGAATAAATGATTTTAAGAAGTCATTCCTCAGGGCAAATGCTTCATCTCCAATAAAAACGTAGGGAAGTAACTTGTTACCATTAGGGGGCTTAGCTGGTTTAGGTATTTTTAAATCATTATTTATAAGTCTTCTATAAAATGTAGTATTTTCTATAACTCCGCCATCAGATATTCTACCATTTGTTCCGAAATCTACCATAATAAACTCGTAATTGCCATTAACACGAGACTATTACTTCCTTTGTAATTATAGTAGTAAGAGCCACTATTTGGGGGTGGAATTATTTGGACGTGTTTACCATCTACACTGCCCAAGCAATTTGGGAAACTCCATTTTTCAAACTCTTTTGCAATTGTCTTCCATTCTGATTCAGATTTGGGAAACTAAAAAAATGCACGAAACGTGTGCAAAATGCACACGTTTCGGGAATAATTTGTCCTAAAGACTGTGGGGAAATCGCTGTCGAAAACTTCAAATCTTCATAAGATCTTCCGGTTGCTAGGTAACGGAAAGTTACCGTAAGCCTTTCATGTGGAGAAATTGCTTCTCTTAACTGAGTGTCTTCTTTGATAATGTATGGTGTTACGAGATTTAACAATTCTAAATATGTTTCTTCATCCATCCTTAAGTAATTAAACCACTCTCCAGGCTCCAATTTCAACTCATTTAATAAATTAATATGAGAATATGTTTTTCGTTTTACAAGCCATTCTTTCACCTATATTGTACGCTGCCTTTTTATATTATTTTTACTACTTTATTAAAACAGCAACTACCGCTGCCACTGCTAGCACTTGCTTCTTCCTCATGACGTAGTAATTCTGAGAACAACTGAAAATTACTGCTGGGTCAGATTCTAAATCACTCGTAGTGTGTGGGCAGAAAAGTTTGTCGATTCAACACGATGTTCCGAATCGCCGCGATTCATAACGTCGTTCCAAAAACGCGCGCTTCGAACGGATGAAAAACGCTTTAGAACGCTTTATACCATTCATATGCCTGTGTTTTTGATATGCACGATTCACCGTAGGACTTCTGCTTCAACACACAAAATTTCGTTTAACAGATAAAATTTAACGCAACTTCTTTGCTCGATATTTTTATTCGTAGATAAATCGCAACCCATACTTGACGTCCACTAATAAAACCAGCTGACTAGTTGACCTATCGCGCTCAAATTGTGTGTCGCAACTTGGCACGGTGTCGCCGTGGTTAGTTAGTCTTAAAGCAAAAAAAAATATTTCAGGCCGCTTTTTTAAAATGAGAAATTTCAGGTACTTTTTACACAGCATGTATGGTGAAAGCCGATCCTGCTTGACAGACCACATACAACAAAACTATCTTACAACAAAAGTTCTATTTCCTTTTCGACCAGCTTGCACGTTCTTTTTAAACTACTCGTGAATGTGAGTATAATGATAATGGTTTAGTACTTTTTGTGAGTTAAACTAATGAAAAACAGTCTTACATCCCGTAATGGTATATCGTGAAATGATCTTTCCCGTCTTAAGCAAGTTAATCTTGATAATGTTCCATATCCGCAGCATAGCAGCTTTTAAGAAATAATAATACCAACTTTAGAAAGTAGTATTATCCTTAAAATAGTTTTTCCATGATTAAAAGAGTCACTCTGAAATTTTCTAAATTACCAATACAATTTTATTACTAAACCCGAAGAAATTTACCACTAAACACCATCACTTTCAAAAAACACATCACTTTTTTAAAGTTCTCGACGCACGTTTTGCTAACCAAGTTATATTATATTAAAAATATTAACATATACAACTGTATATTATATTACAACATAAATCTATTTGTTATTGTTGGTGGATTCATGTAGTTGTGGGTTGTATCCTTCTTCAACTGAAACAGTTTGAAGTCTTCTAGGTCTCTCTCCGGGCAGATGGTATCGAAGGCGTCATGGTTTTTTTTTCAACTGTTAGTCGATGTCGCTCAGATCTTGTGTTCTAGTAGTAAGTATTTAAGCTTCTTTTTAAATTTTTTTAGGTTTAATTTTATTGTCTTTCGGTATCTTGTTAAATTTTGCTACGGTTTCAGTTGTGAGTTTTTGTGTGAGTCTTACTTGTGTATTTTTATGAACTCTAATGTCTGATTTTCTTCTGGTTTCGTATGTATGTATTTGTTTGTTTGTCGTGAATGTGATAGTTGTCTTTATTAATTTATTTTGAATTTTGTATAGCAGCAGTATATTGTGATATTGTATTAGTTGTCTGATGTTTAGTTCTTTTGTTTTTTTGTATAGTTCTTCGGTTGGCGTTAATCTGTTGAGATTATATAATATTTTCAATGTCTTATTTTGTTGTCTTTGTAGTATGTTTAAGTTGTTTTCTGTAGTATTGCTCCATGTATTAATCATATAAGCATTTTTAGATGAGAATAGTGCATGGTACAGTGGTTTCTTCATTTTTGTTGGTATGATGTGCTTCATTTTTAAGAGCAAAGTAATTGTTTTGGCATTTTCTTTTTTTATTTTATTTATATGCTTATCCCATTTTAAGGTAGTGTGTATTTTAATTCCTAGGTAGTTAATTTCGGAAATTTCCTTTAATTTTTGGTTTCTTATCGTTATGTTTAGGTCTCTTGCTTGTTTCTTCTTGTTAAATATTATGTATTCTGTTTTTGTTTCGTTTATCGTGAGTGAGTTGTTAAAACACCACCGTACTTTTTCATATCGTTATATATATTATGTTGTAATTATTGTCAGAATACAACATGCACAAGTCATCAGCGTAAGCATACATTTTTCCAGTGAAGTATATATAGCAATGGTGGCTGGTTACCTCCTTGCGGCAAGCCGTACGCAGCTGTATTAGTGTTGCTTTCTGTCTCTCCTACTTTAGTCTTTTGGGGTCTGTTCATCAAGTAGCTTTCAATTATTCTTATGTAATTATCAAATCCATATGCAATGAGTTTTTCTAGTAATTTTTCTTTATTGGTTGTGTCGAATGCTTTTTTCATGTCGAAAGATATTACTACGACAGTGTGTTTCTTTTCTATGCATTTTTTAATATTTTCTATCAAATCATGAACAGCTGAAGTCGTGCTCGATTTCTTTTGGAAGGCATATTTTGCTATATTTATGATGTTATTTTGTGATATATATCTATCATTCTGTTGTGTAAGATTTTTTCTGTTATTTTATTCAGTGCTGATACTAAAGTAATTGGTCTGTAATTTTGTTTTTCATTCATTTTTCCTTTTTGGTATATGGGGACTATTATGGATTGTTTCAGGTATTGTGGATATATTTTTGTGTCTAACATTTTATTTATTAGCTTTGTAAAAATTGGTATTAAGGTTTTCTTATTATTCTTGATCACGTCATTTGTTATTTTGTCAAATCCTGGGGCTTTATGTCGATGCAAGTCTTGTATTATTCTTTCTATTTCTTCTTCTACATTTTTAATATCAGATTTATTATATATTTTATTTGTGATAGTTGTTGTGGTGGTTTTGTTTTTTCCCTGTATTTCTTGATAATTTCTTTAATGTTGTCATTTTTCTTGGAGTGTATTTGTCTATTAATAAATTCCCATGTTTTTCTACTGTCTTCTCTATATTCATTGAATTTTCTTGTAAAATATTGCGTTTTAGTTGTTTTTAATGTAAGTGTTGTATATTGTTTTTGTTCTATATATCTTACTTTTATAAGTTCATTGTGTTAATGTTTTCGATATTTTTTGTAAAGTTTATTCCTTTTTCTTATTTCTTTTATTATATTGCTATTTATCCAAGGGCATTCGTTTCTTCGTTTTATTTTCGTAATGCACATATTTTTTTTCTATAATACTCTGTAGCGTTTTTGAAAGATCTTCATATGATTTAATTTGGTCATAGTTTAATTCCAAAATCATTTTATTTGTTGGTGTGTTGGTGGTTCTATTGTTACTTTAATTATATTGTGGTCTGATACATCGGAAGAAATTATGCTCATGTTAACGAGCTTATTTTCAATATTTGTAATTACATGGTCAAGTATGGTATTGTTAGAATTTTCATTGTATCTAGTGTATGCACTCGTCTTTCTTTTATTCAGAATTTTATAGTTTCGTTCTTTATACATGTTATAGTAACTGTCAATCAAACTATTTTTCCACAAAATATTTACATTAAAATCACCGATAATGATATGACGTTTGGTTCTGTTTATTATATTATGTTTTAAAGTATATTCGAACGAGTCAAAATTGACCTAGGGAGGTTTATATATAAGGCTTATTGATATATTTTCTGAAGTTAATTCTACATTTATTATTTCTATTTTGTTTATGATACAGTTTACTTTTTCTTTATATTCTATACCATTTCTTATATACATCAATATACCTCCTCCTCTGGTTTGGCGTGATCTAAATATTGCATTGTAGCCGTTAATATTATATAAATCTTCCTCATCTGGTGATAACCATGTTTCTATAAGGGCAATTAGGTCCGGATGGTTTTGTGTTTTTGGGATAATCTCAATTTCTTCAAATTTGTTTCTGATGCTTCTTATATTTTGCATTATTATGTTAATCATCTTGATATTCGTTATTATGTAGTTGCATGTAATTATTATTGTTTTGCGAGTTGTATTTATTGTTCTAGTTTTTCGACATCGGACAGTTGTTTAATTTTTATCTTATCACTTGTTTCAGTTTTTCTGGCATATACATCACCATCTCGAATCCATGTATATTTAATTTTTCTTTCCTTTTTTAGTTGTCTAGTAGCATAGAAAATTCCCTCGGTTAAGTTTGTTATATGTTCGTTTACATAAATGTCTTTATTTCGCCCTTTGATGTGACATTCTCGGGTTTGTAATGTTCCAACTTCCTTACGTGCTTTTATTATGTCAATTTTTGTTTGTTTGTTGTTTAATGTAACTATGATTGGGTTATTTTCGTTATTGATATTTTTTCTACAACAGTGTTGTATATTTTCAATGGTGTTTGTATCACACATCACACATTTGTTTAAGTATTTTTATTACGATCTCCTTTGTGTTCTCATTTTGCTCGGTTTTGTCCACTCCGCTTATAATAATATCATTTTTTATTTTTTTTCTTTCGCTTTTTTCTATAATTCTTTCTAGCTTTGCCATTCTGGCCTTCATCAATTTGTTGTCTTTTTCTTGATTTTTTAGGATCTTTTTCAATTCTTTATTTTCGTCTTGCATTACATCAAATTTTCCTGAAATGAATTCTAAACTTTTTTTGCATTTCATCTAAGTTTTTGTAAATTTCTGCATTTGAAACAGTCTTGTCGATTTCCATTCTATTTACGTCTGCTATTGTATCCTGTTTGTCTTGCTTTGTGTGTTTGTTTTTCATTTAGTTATTGTTTTGTGTTATTATTTGTTTTAGTCGTATGTAAACACGCAGGTATATAGGAAAAAAGACAGGGACACTCACTTCACCCTAGCAGTGCCTGTTGCAGGGATTTTCAATTATTACATATAAAAGAAAACAGTAGGCAACGGACAAGGTCTTTTGTGTTGGCCAGTATATAGAGGTAGGAGATCGGCGACGCGGCAAACACGCAAAAAATGCGGAATGTAGCTATCGTGGTTTAGATGGGATACGTGTTAAATAACGAAATGCAATTATTTACCTTATTTTGTTGTGTTATTATTTTTATCGATGCACTCAGTACATGGGTTTATTTTGGAGAATTTATTTCTTTGTCATTCACTTATTTCGCCTTGTTTTATAATAATTTTAAGAGAGCTCATTAAACACGTCCACACGGACTGATACCCCGGCACGATTTCCATTAGCATCATCAGGATATGATCTAATCATCTCCTGATAATGCGAACATAGCGAAACGTGTGTCGAGAAGTTTAAAAAAGTGATTTAATGTTTAGTGGTAAATCTGTTCGAGTTTAATTACGATAAATATTATAATTTATTTACTTGGGAGAAAGGTTTTATCGATATTCAAATGCAGCAAAGTTTCTTTAAATCAAGCAAGGTTTAGAAGGGGACGTAAAATACATAATAAAAATAAATAAACGATATATATATATATATGTATATATATATATATATATATATATATATATATATATATATATATATATATATATATATATATATATATATATATATATATATATATATATATGAACACGCCACAATCATTCCGACATTACTTAGAAGGGGACGCTCAACTATAGATCAGATTTTCATAGTCGGTCTAATATTGGAGAAAACAACACAATTTCGACGCTCCTTTATTCCAGATGTTCATAGACTTTAAGAGGATGCATAGGCACCAGTCCTGTTTAATTAGTTTTGAACAAATTCATTGATGATACACACATAGACATAAATGACACAGGGATGAACAAAGAGCAATAGATAGTAGGGTATGTAAATGTCCCAAACATATACAACAAGATGTAAAAGTTCATAACAAGGTAAAAGCTAAAAAGAGTCGGTTTAGAAATAAATATAGAAACAAAAACCAATTAATAAATAATCGACGAACGGAACAGAACTAGACAATCGGGGATGGTAATATTGAAGTCTTGAATGAATTTACTTATCTGGGAAGTAAACCAGGCGAAATAATATCACACCATAAATCATCATAAATAACAAAATTATTCTCCTAACGCCTGTCTTAAGATCGAAACTTATTCACAAAAAAAAATAAAAGAAATACTTGCAATATTTGACTCGTTTGACGTGAATGATGCGTTTGCAATTCGGAATCTTGAAACTTTCTACATTGTGTGAATTCTGTGCTGAAATCATATAATCATCATTCATAAATCGTTAAAACCACGCTTAACACGTTCTTTCTGAAGTTTAATTTCATAATCAGAAACATGTCACTGAGAGCAACAGAACTAAAAGTTATTTTTTAATATTATACCCCCGCCCATTTCTTTAAAAATGTCAGAGTGATCTTCACACTGGTTATTTTATATGTCTTATGGTTTAGATAATGTTCTTGATAAAATAAAATTTTAGATTAATCTGATATGTTACTTACTTTGTCAACTAACTTGTCACTTTCTAATCTTGCTAGCTGCTCTGCGCGTAACAGCAAAGATTCTGTGTGAAGTTCCACACCAATATCGTGTGAAATTTCGTCCATATTCAAAGCTCTTGCCAAACGTTCCAAGAAGTTCATAAACTAAAAAAAGTATCCAGATATATTGAAGGAATAGCCACCAAATATTGGACTAACATTGAAAAATGTATATACTACATAAAAGTAACAACAATTTTTATGAATAGTAATTAATAGTTTACTATATAAGATAATGGACATAGATAATGGAAGGATGGGAGTAGTGTCAAACGCTTGGCGGGGTTTTTAAATTTAGTAGACATGGATCGTTTCACGGAACCACAGCGCGCGCGTGTGAGTGCTTTATAAAAATTTTTATGAATTTAATCAAGAGTGAGCAAGTTTAAAGAGACTGGAAACACAATGCCGGATAAATTAACTGGGCGCAAAGGGAGATCAAGAACGAGCTCGAATGTTCACCGCATTCGCCAGTCTGTTAGAAACGATCCACGACAGTTTCTACGACTCCGGGTAGACTCTACTACATTTTTTACAACCGTGGTCGCACTCAGACTGTTAATTCCGATCGTTATTACCATATGATACAGACTTTTTTAGCTCCAGAAATACAAAATACGATTTGCTACAATGGCATCATATTCTTCCAATAAGATGGAGCAATTTCCCATGTCACGAATGATTCTTTAGCTGCTCTTCACGATTCATTCATTCACACTATTTCATGAGTGATTAATGTATGAATGATTGTAGTGTGTTCATATATTTTTTTCTTTATTTGGGTTTTTCGCCACGATCTAAAACTAAAAAAACATCAAAATATCTGTTATGTAAATAAAGAATCACTGGGTAAAAACAAAAAACCAAACGAAAACAAATTTATCAGTGATGCTTTTTTGTAATAAATTTGCCTAACAAACAAAATTTTAAAAATATAAAAATGTTCTAAAAAAATATACAAACTTTTAACGTTTCGGGAAGTATTCTCCTCCCGTTTTCAAAACGAACATAAAAAAAAAGTATATTAATTTCTATAAATTATGAAAAGATAGAAAGTAAATATATTTTTTGTGTATGTCAATGATACTTACATTGAAAATTAAGTTTTAATGATAGTGACATACTACCAAATAAATATATATATATATATATATATATATATATATATATATATATATATATATATATATATATATATATATATATATATATATATATAGGTGAGGTTTAAAGTGTGATTGTAATTGTTTATTGAAATTCTTAAATGTTTTTAATTGTATTCTTTAGAATCGGGAACTATATTGACTTTAAATCTACCGAAGGCATAGTAATACAGTTATTTTTATTTCAATTAATTATAGCGGTTTCTTTTAATCTTCTGTATTTTGTTACCGATTCTTTTAATACTGTTTTGGAATTATTCCAATTGATTTTATGACCCGATTCCCATGCGTGTTGACAAATTCTAGATTTATTAAAATCGCCCCCTCTTTTACTCTAACATCTAATGGTCTAGATGTCTCACCTATATACAATTTTCCACATTCTCAGGGAATTTGATAAACCATATTAAAAGACCGCACTAAACTAAACATAAATACAATTTTGGAATTATTAACTCTGTGCTTAAAAATCACATATTTTCAATTAGAAAATGATTACCACCAAATTTATATAATTAATTTAAATAAAAATAACTGTATTGCTATGCTTTCGGTAGATTTAAATTCAATATGGTTCCCGATTCTAAAGAATGCATTTAAACAGATTTAAATATTTGAATACACAATCAGTACAATAAACAATCACACAGTAAACATTACCTATATATATATATATATATATATATATATATATATATATATATATATATATATATATATATATATATATATATATATATATACATATATATATATATATATATATATATATATATATATATATATATATATATATATATATATATATTTATTTGGTAGTATGTCACTGTCATTAAAAACTAATTGTCAATGTAAGTGACATTGACATACACAATAAATTATATATTTACTTTCTATCTTTTCATAATTTATAGAAATTAATATACTTTATTTTTAGGTTCGTTTTGAAAACGGGAGGAGAATACTTCCCGAAACGTTATCGTTAAAAGTTTGTACATTTTTTTAGAACATTTTTATATTTTTAAAATTTTGTTCGTTAGGCAAATTTATTACAAAAAAGAATCACTGAGAAATTTGTCTCTGTTTGGTTTTTTGTTTTTATCCATTGATTCTTTATTTACTTAAGAACAGATATTTTAGTATATTTTGAGTTTTAGATCGTGACGAAAAACCGAAATAAAGAAAAAAATTCATGAGTGATGCTTCAGCGAGTGATTCAGTTCCAGGCCAAATGAGTGTGAAGAAGCGGATAGTCTGCATTTACGGATGGTTGTTTTTTTAAATAAAAATTAAAAAACTACTCTATAATTTACGAGCAATTAAACAAGTTTGAATTAATTCTGATGTTATATTTTTTAAGTATCAAAAACGAAAAACATTCTGAGACACCCTTTATATTGTTACTAACTCCACACATTACTGTTATGCTGTACAGGGTGTAAGGGAAACAACTTTCGTAAATTTAAATTTAACTAAAGATTCTTCCCATCGTTTGAAAAAGTCTGTTACAAGAAGGGTCAAAAAAACTAACGGTACCCTGAGGGTAAAAAGGTGCGTTTTCATTTTAAGCAAATACGTGTAAAAGCTTATATATTAATTGATCATTATCTAACGAATAAACTACAAACAAACCAATGAACATAGTTAAAAGTTTTATTAATTAAGAATTATGTCTTATATCAGCCATGAACGATGTCGGCAACGTCGCAATCAATCTCCGCGATAAAGAATGTTCACCAGTGGACATTCAGCTTACACGGGATACCCGAGAAACTATCATTAAGGATTAATGATGCATTAATCCTTATTCCATCCTATTCCCAATCCAAATTACGGAACACTTCTTCCAGGCAGGCTAAGAAAAGAAAAGGTGATATTGCGTCACCCTGCCGTACCCCCCGCTCTACATTTATTCCAACCTCAAGATCGATAAGGTGGATTGTCGCTGTAGCTTCATCATATATCGATCCTAGTAGATTTACATAGGCTTTCTCTACACCTTGATTAAGCAATTCATCCATAATGGCCCGCTTTGAGATTGAATCAAATGCTTTTTCATAATCGATAAAAGCCAAGCACAATGGCATAGTGTATGGTTGTGTCTTTCTATGATCTGCTGTAGGACCTGGATGTGATCCATTGTACTGAATCCACTTCTGAATCCTGCTTGCTCCCTTGGTTGTGCGTCATTAAGTTTTCTTAGTATTTTTTTGGATATTACCTTGGTGAAAACTTTGTACACCACTGATAGGAGACTTATTGGATGGTAGTTTTTTTAAATCTTTCCGTGTTCCTTTCTTATGTAAAATAATCACTTCTGCATTTTTCTATAAGCTGGGTACTTCTTGTTGTTTGAGACATTTTGGGTATAATTTTGCTAGTGTTTTATGTAAAGTCCGACCACCAGCTTTTCACATCTCCACAGTTGTACTATCCTTTCCTCGAACCTTGCCATTTTTCATCGAGTCTATAGCCTTTGTCACTTCCTCCTCCAGGATATCTGGCATTTGTTCTTCAGTGGGCATTGCTGTTCTTGCTTGATTCTGATCCTCATATAACTTTGAATAAAATCTTCGGACAACCTCTAATATTTCCGTCCGTTCCCTGCATATTGTACCATCCCCACGCATTAAGGAAATCATGTGGCCTTTTCTTTCTTGGCTTTGTTAATTCCTCTGTTTTCTTCCAGAGTTTTTTGCATACGCTGCATGTTGAATCGGCGCGTTTCCTCTCGAATACGTTTTCCTATAGTTTTGCAAAGCTCAACGTACTCTTCACTGTCCGGCGTTTTTTCATTAAATTAATAGTCTCATTGGGAAAATTTTGACTCTTTGAAACACTTATCCTCTGGTGCTATTGAAACCGCCGTTCCAAGCCGTTCCATTGTTGGCGATTTCTTCATATTGGTCTGTAATTTCCATCTCCTCTGGGTCTTGTAACACAGCAAAAGAACAAGCAAAAATTCCCAGAATCGACTTTACCCCTTTTTGATCTTATCATTCTTTCGCGTTCTTTTCGGCAAATTATCCTAATCTTTGCTCGTACCATTCGGTGGTCACTTCCCGCATTAATGGTGCATACTTAAATAATCTTAGATTCGTAGATGATATCGTTTTTCTTTCACAACACCCCGAGAAGCTGCAAAGATACGTGCAAGAGCTGCAAAGGGCTGGGGAACCATTTGGCTTGAAAATAAACCAGAAGTCCAGAAGTCAGATCATGATTTCTATTTTAGAAACGGATTTGGAAATTGTGGATCATTATGTATATCTTGGGCAGAGGGTTTCAATGGAAGGGGATACCGTCCGGGAGGTGGAACGGCGCTTTAAATGTGGCTGTCAGGCATTTGTTTGGTTCAACATAGTGTTTAAGAGCAAACTATTACTTTGCCTAAAAAGAAAAGTCTCTGATCAGTGTGCCCTGCCCGTTATGACACAACGAATATGAATAAACGAAAGTGAGTGACATCATTGGAAGAATAAAGCAATTGAAAAGGAAGTGGGCAGGCCATGTAGCGAGGCGATGGGACGAAAGATGGACCAGGGCAGTCTTGGACTGAATACCGCTTGATCGCAAACGTCCACGGATAAGACCGAAAGCACGATGGACTGATGATATTGTTAGGTATATTGGACCCGAATGACAGAGGAGAGCTCAGAACCGCGAGAGTTAGAAGCATGCTGAAGAGGCCTTTATCCTGCTGGATTGATACGGGTTGATGATGATAATATATATATATATATATATATATATATATATATATATATATATATATATATATATGTATGTATATATAGGAGAATTATATTTCCCTCCACGGTTCCGTTACGCTACCTTGTGGGCATACCTGGTACTATACCCGAGGTTCCAGGCAGAATGTTACGAGCGGTCCTGACTGCTACGAGCATTCGCCGTATGATGGCGTGAGTTGTGTGCGATCACGACCCGTCATTAAAACGGCCAGTTAATCTGGTCTGGCCCCGATCGTTTCTCCGAACTGCTTTCCTTGCGTTCGTCTAGAGCTCGGCTGATGACGGCTGAAAGGCTAGAAACCGGTCCCGAGAGACACGTGACGTCGCATGGTTGACAGTTCGGCGAAGGCGATCGGTGGCACCACGTGGAGAAAGGGTGAAAGATTTCTGTAATATTTCCCTCCACGGTTCCGTTACGCCACCTTGTGGGCATATATATATATATATATATATATATATATATATATATATATATATATATATATATATATATATATATATATATATATATATATATATATATATATATATATATATATATATATATTCGATCAGTGCGTTCTACCCGTTATGACATACGGAAGTGAAACCTGGACACTCACATCGCAATCAATTCAAAAACTTCGGGTGGCACAGAGGGGAATGGAAAGATGTATGCTTGGCATTACAAGACGAGACAGAAAGTCCTGCGCATGGATCAGGGAACAAACAAAAGTCTGTGACATCATTGGAAGAGTAAAACAGTTGAAATGGAGATGAGCAGGCCATATAGCGAGGCGATGGGACGACAGATGGACCAAGGCAATCCTGGAGTGGATACCGCTTGATCGCAAACGTCCGCGAAGAAGACCGAAAGCACGATGGACTGATGACATCGTTAAGTATATTGGACCCGAGTGGCAGAGGAAAGCCCAGGACCGTGAAGGTTGGAAGCATGCTGAAGAGGCCTTCATCCTGCAGTGGATTCGATACGGGCTGATGATGATGATGATGATGATGATGATGATGATGATGATGATGATGATATATATATATATATATATATATATATATATATATATATATATATATATATATATATATATATATATATATATATATATATATATATATACACATATATATATATATGGGGCAAACATCAAACTATAGCTTATAGCTATAGCTATAGCTATAGCTATAGCAACAAACTATAGCTATAGCAATTTGGGATCTACAAATGAAACCAGAAGATAAAAATAATAATCAACTTTATTAAACTTTGAAAGTATATGCCTTTAAATTTTTGGATCCATTTTTTAACTAAAAAATTACTCTAAACGAAATAAAAATCATAAAAAATATCACTTCTTAGGAACCACAAAAAAACCTTAAAGTTTAAGGTTATATCTATCAGAAAAAAAAATTAAAAATCTGGAATGTTTAAAATAAATTAAAAATCCAACAAAATTACGCATAATCAGGGCGCATTTGTTTAGCGTACTGTAAACAAACATGTTTTTTGGAAGAATAACACTGATATGTGGATTTTCAATTTAGTTTAGGTTGACAAGATGCACGTATTTTTCTTGTTTTTTCTTCGTTGACTTGACCTTGAACTATATCTGAACTGAACATATCAGAACCGAGTATTCTGGCTAAACTTATACGAAGCTCACGAGGCAAGCGTAAGTTGAACACCCTCCTTTTCATGTGCTCTAAAACTATTTGTCGAGCTAATTGTTTTATAAACACACTACAATCAGTTTTATGTTTTAGATGCACTTCATGTAAAAAATTGACTCATTGACTGAACTTATGTCTAAAATTCTATAAAAAAGTGTCATAGGCCAACATCTTGATCGACAGCTGCTAGTCTATATCGAACACTTCTGGTCTACTCCGTCGTCCGTCGTCTACTCCGCCTTTTTTGGAATTATAGAATTGTATTATTTACGGCTTCTCTTACTTCTTAGGTACTTGCTTTCCTAGGTACATGGGAAATTAGCGTTGTCTTTTGTAAAGCCGTACAAAGTTGAATCTTCTTGTCTAGTTTTAGCTGGGAAAAAATCATTTTTACACTGCCGAACCATTGATATTTTTGTTGCTGTCATGCAAAGGTTGAATCCAACGTAGCACGGCAAGTGTGCACCAATAACTTTTTTTCTTCGTCTGTTAGGTTTCCTCCATCCGAACTTTGACCACAATATAAATATCAACTATAAAAATATAAATTTTCAGCATCACACAAACACATGATTTTTAATCAATATATCACCACTTTACTGGACATGTAAATCATCAAAAATGAACGGCCTCTGAAGGGTACCAGCATCTCATCTACAGTGGCATATTGACTTATGTTATAGACTCTTTGGCAATTTGATACAAATCGACCCAAAACATAAGATATCACAGCTAATTTATCCGAAACGTTTTTGGAGATAACACACCGAAAAACCTCCCTTCCAGTGCCATCTGTAGGAAAAATATAGATCTGCGTCTTCATGATTAGATTTGAAAACAGCTACATACATCAAAAATCCAATGAACGCTTGTAGTTCACTCATATCTACATTTTATAATTCTGACCGATCTTGGTTTGTATATTTCGATCTATATTCTAATAATTTTGAGTTAGTTATAGTCATAATCTCTAATAGTATGTGATCTATATACTGCTTCAATATATCGTCAATGTATCGTAAATTGAAATTGGTCGCAAAATAATATTATGTTGTGGTATTCTAACTGATGATCGATTAGGAGTTTTTTACCACTTTCTTTCGAGTTAGGGGCTGGGTTGTAGCATCACCATCAGCATCAGCATATATCAGTATCAGTACCTGTATCATGATCGCTGATTTCCGGTATAAAATCATCTCCGACGTCATCTACTTCCGATCCGCTGAAGTCTTCTGCAATCAAACTCTCAATCAAAGCCACGTTATTTTGATCCAAAAGATTTATATGACGCCGTGGTCTTCTGGAAAAAAGATAAATTCCCTGTTGTCCTTTTAATCCTGCAAAAGGTTTTTCGTAACCATTTTCAAGCAGATTTTCTTCATCCTCAATTCACTAGTCAAAATCTAATGAACGGTGACGGACGGTGAGTCAAATTCAACTTTTCTCCGATCATTCTAACTGTCAACCGACGATCACAACCCACAAAAACCCGGATTCTGTATGCATTTTCGTCCTTCTTTCAGTTGAAATAGTTTTGCTATAAGGTTCACGTTCAATCGAGTCTCGGTCTTCTGAGAATTCCCGTCTTAAATCTCCTGAAATCCTGGGACCTTGACAAAATACTGTTTCCTTAGACCTATTGTGCAAGCCCAGGTCTGAAACAAAACTTGAAAGCGCATCGTTGGTTGAAATTGTTGTCGCTCTGTCTCCCACCCAACGGGAAACCCAACTGTGTTGACAGATCGATCGCTACGCCACGAGTATCATTACTAAAATAGTAATAATATTTGTGATGATCATTTATGAAGTGGATAAATATACCCACTTCATAAATGATCACAAGCGCAATTTCAAATTAACTGGAATAGTTGAAGAGGTATCAGGTGCGAAAGGTTTCTACCATAAATAAACACGTTCAATATTTTTTTTGCGATATTTCGAAAATACTTGACCTTAAGTTAAAAATAAATTTTAAAAATTCAGCTGTTACAATACTGTTTAATATACTTAAATAAAGTAAATATTTTTTAAAAATGGATAAGGATATTTGTTGGCGATAACAAATCGGAAAATATGTTAGCATTCTTCTTCTCTTTCTAAAACATATTTAATAAAGGATTTATTCTGAAACCTCAAATTTCAAACTAAAATAGACTACAAAAGCATCTGTCTTTTGGGATGTGAATGGGATATTGTTCATTAATTATCTCGAGAAAGGTAAAAGCATCAATAGCGAATATTACATACCGTTATTGGTGCATTGGAAGGACGAGATCGCAATTCAATCGTATCGAATCAATTCTTCTATTGGAACCTTCGGTGTGGAACACTAAACTCGAAGAGATTTACCACTAAACACCAAAATTATTTTTTTAAACTTCCCAACGCACGTTTCGCTAATCATGTTAGCTTCAGATTTATTCTAATTAGATTAAACCAACACCTGATGATGCTAACATGGTTAGCGAAACGTGCGTCGAGCAGATTGAAAAAGTGATTTAGTTTTTGGTGGTAAATATCTTCAAGTTTAATATACCGTGTTACAAATAGTTGGCAATGATGGCTAAATTACATGAATTACACTTCGAATTAATATCTGAATGATTGTGGCGTGTTCATATATTTTTTTCCTTTATTTGGGTTTTTCGCCACTATCTAAAACTCAAAAAATATCAAAAATATCTGTTCTTATTTAAAGAAAGAATCACTGGATAAAAACAAAAAACCAAACGGAGACAAATTTCTCAGTGATTCTTTTTTGTAATAAATTTGCCTAACGAACAAAATTTTAAAGATATAAAAATGTTATAAAAAATTTTACAAACTTTTAACGTTAACGTTTCGGAGGGTACTCTCCCTCCGTTTTCAAAACTAAACTAAAAAATAAATTATATTAATTTGTAATATATAAAGTAACGAGTGAAAGTAAAAGTAAAGTTTTGGGGTTAGAGGCGCATCAGCAACTGAGAAGGCTATTTAGCGACTGGAACCCACGTTAAGCTTGTAGGTAACGTGGGTTCCGAACCACGGTCATCAGTTACCGAAAACCCCGGTCAGCACCCCCCTCGGGCTATCAACCCTTGGTTTTGTGCTTAACTGAAAGTATCTCGAGAAGCCTACCGATTGGCGAGTGACCAACGTAGAAAACCTCTCAGAAGGCATCCGGTCTTACCCAGCCTCGAACTGGCGTGACTGAGGGGTGATTCCTTGTCAGATTTTACACTCTTACCTAGAAACATTCACAAGAATTTTAGAAAAACGTTTTTGCCTAGTACGGGATTCGAACACGCTCCACATTAACTTCCGTAACGTAAGGCTGACGCCTTAGACACCACAGCTAATGTGGTTCCTAATGAAAGTAAATATATTTTTTTGTATATGTCAACGATACTAACATTGACAACAATAGATTTTCATGACAGTGACATACTACCAAAAAATATATATATATATAGGTAATGTTTACTGTGTGATTGTTTATTGTACTGATTGTGTATTCAAATATTTAAATGTGTTTAATTGTATTATTTAGAATCGGGAACCATATTGAATTTAAATCTACCGAAGGCATAGCAATACAATTATTTTTATTTGAATTAATTATTGCAGTTTCTTTTAATCTTCTGTATTTTGTTACCGATTCTTTTAATACCGTTTTGGAATTATTCCAATTAATTTTATTACCCGATTCCCATGCGTGTTGATAAATTCTAGAATTATTAAAATCGCCCTTTCTAAGAAGGTTTTTATGCTCTTTTAGTCTAACATCTAACGGTCTAGATGTCTCACCTATATAGAATTTGCCACATTCGCAGGGAATTTTATAAACCACATTTTTGGTATTTTGTTGTATATTGTTTGGTTTAGTCTTTGTTAATAGAGATCTAAGAGTATTTTTTGTTTTATATGTCGTTCTTATGTTGTATTTATTTCCTACTCTTTTAATTGTGTCAGAAATACCGCGGATATAAGGAATTGTGAGGTTAATTGTTTGAGAGTTATTATTATTGTTATTAAAAAAAAAGATAAATCGCTTAAAAATTTTGTTACTAGACAAAACAGATAAGTTATTAATAACAATAATAATAACTCTCAAACAATTAACCTCACAATTCCTTATATCCGCGGTATTTCTGACACAATTAAAAGAGTAGGAAATAAATACAACATAAGAACGACATTTAAAACAAAAAATACTCTTAGATCTCTATTAACAAGACTAAACCAAACAATATACAACAAAATACCAAAAATGTGGTTTATAAAATTCCCTGCGAATGTGGCAAATTCTATATAGGTGAGACATCTAGACCGTTAGATATTAGAGTAAAAGAGCATAAAAACCTTCTTAGAAAGGGCGATTTTAATAAATCTAGAATTTGTCAACACGCATGGGAATCGGGTCATAAAATCAACTGGAATAATTCCAAAACGGTATTAAAAGGATCGGTAACAAAATACAGAAGATTAAAAGAAACCGCTATAATTAATTTAAATAAAAATAACTGTATTGCTATGCCTTCGGTAGATTTAAATGGTTCCCGATTCTAAAGAATACAATTAAACACATTTAAATATTTGAATACACAATCAGTACAATAAACAATCACACAGTAAACATTACCTATATATATTTTTTGGTAGTATGTCACTGTCATGAAAATCTATTGTTGTCACTGTAAGTATCGTTGACATATACAAAAAAAATATATTTACTTTCACTCGTTACTTTATATATTACAAATTAATATAATTTGTTTTTTAGTTTAGTTTTGAAAACGGGGGGCGATTACCCTCCGAAACGTTAACGTTAAAAGTCTGTAAAATTTTTTATAACATTTTTATATCTTTAAAATTTTGTTCGTCAGGCAAATTTATTAGAAAAAAGATGCACTGAGAAATTTGTCTCCGTTTGGTTTTTTGTTTTTACCCAGTGATTCTTTCTTTAAATAAGAACAGGTATTTTTGATATTTTTTGAGCTTTAGATAGTGACGAAAAACTCAAATAAAGGAAAAAAATATACTCTTCGAATTGCTTCCTCATCCACGGTATTCTCCAAATCTGCCCCCCCAACTGCTATTTCCTATTTTCAGACCTCAAAAAAAGTTCACTGGAAAGAAATTTCGCTCCAATAAAGAGGTAATTGCCGAAACTGGAAGGATATTTTGAAGGCAGAGATAAATCGTTCTATAAATAAAATGCAAATTGTTAGAAACGCGTTGGAATGATTGTATTGCTCTTCAAGGAGAATATATTAATGATTAAAGTCGAAATTTGCAAAAAAAAGTCTATTTTATTTAAAAGACTAGAGACTTATCGACCGATGTATAATTTTACCAAAACGAAAATAAAAATCAATAGTTTTAGTTGAAATATACTTACTGTGCATTTGTCTCTTTTAAGTCCATCCCTGCTCAGTTCACAGGCATTGATTTCTGCATCAGCTTTGTGCAGCCTAGCTTCGCAATGATTCTTTTCATCTTCCAACATTCTAATTCTGCTGTTGGCCTGATCGTAGAGAGATATTTGCCTTGCTAATTGTTGCGATTCGTTATTATATTTTTCCCGTAAACTATCAAGTTGCTAAAACAAACATCCTATAATTTATTCTAAGGAATATTATTTATATATTTATTTACTAAAGTTTTTTCTTTGTTATCCGATAAAATTTCGTGAATCTTCTCTTTGATCGGTCCCTCCAACGAATCCACAAATCTGGTTGGAGTACTGAGAAGAATTGCCATGGATTCAAGTGTATGTTTATGATCGGAATGTAAACGTTGAATCTTATCTTCTCTGTTCTTTAATTCATCTTCATTTGAAAATGAAAAAAGACAAGTCATGAATACTAAATTCGAAGACATTCACCGCCAAATACCAAATCACTTTTCAAATCTTAACATCATCATATGGTGCAAAGGAACTAAATCTTTATCGTAACTACAGGTACACCACCAAAATTGGCAGCAGATCTTTGCTTTCCTAATTCATGCAAAACTAGTAGTATAATTCCACGCTATATTAAAGTTAGTATTAGTATATTAAAGTTAGTATTAGACAAACTAAAAGAAAATATGGAAACAATCAACTTAATGAAATAGAAAAAGATTTCCAAAAAAATAACACCCGAAACTTTTAGAAAACATTTAAAACTAAATTAACAGGCTATCAACCGCAAAGTCTTTGCTTCCAAAAGGATAACGGACAATTAGCTCTAAATAACCAAGACAATTGCAAAGAACTTGCGAAATATTTTGAACAAATACTAAACTGTCCTGAGCCCTTAAACAAATTAGCGACACTAAAACCTAAACAAACAAACCCAGATTCATTACCACCGAATGAAGATGAAATAATTAGGCAAATCAAGCGGCTTAAAAATGACAAGGCTTCTGGTGAAGATGGAATCACTGCTGAACTTTTGAAATCCGCTGGTCCAGGTACAATCAAGGAAATAACCAAAATTCTACAAGAAGTTTGGCGAACCGAACGGATTCCGGAAGATTGGAAAGATGCTCTAATCCATCCACTACATAAGAAAGGAGATAGAACGGATGTAAACAACTATAGAGGGATATCTCTTCTCCCAGTTTGTTACAAGATTTTATCTCAATATCTACTAGACAGACCACAGGGACAGTTAGAACCTAACATTGGTGAATATCAAGCAGGTTTTCGACCGGACAGATCCTGCCCTGAACAGATCCTGAATCTGAAGTTGATTCTAAGACATCAAAAACTGTACAATAAAAATCTCGTCTGTACATTTGTGGATTTTGAAAAAGCATATGATTCTATTGACCGCGAATCTTTATTCCGAATCTTGAAAGAATAAGGACTAGATCTGAAAACGCTGGCAATTATTAAAGCAACGTTAACTAACATAAGGTCAAAAGTTAAATTCATGGGTGAGATCTCAGAGCCCTTCGATCTCAGAGCCCTTCTAATACAGGAGTGGCGTGAAAAAAAGTCGACCCTGAATATTGACCAGCCCATTAAACTGGGGAGAACCAACATCAAAATTGATTGTCTGGCATTTGCTGATGATCTAGCAATTTTAGCTCAAGATGTATTAACGGCACAGAAAGAGATTGAAATTCTAAAAGAAACAGCGGAAAACGTAGGACTCTAAATTTGCTTTGAAAAGACACAATACATGACCTGCAACAGACTAAGAACGCCATTTCTAAAAACAAAATATGGTAACATCAGACGAGTCTCTCAATTCAAATATTTGGGCGAAATAATCATGGAAAATGGGTTAGAAAAAGCGGCCAATAAGGGTAGATGTCAAAAAATGGAAACGGCATTGAGACTTACACAAAATATTTACAACAAAAAATGCCTATCTAAAAACACAAAACTGAGACATTACGACACAGTTATTAAGCCAGAATGTCTATATGCTGCAGAAACGCTCATTTTGAATAGAAAGAAGGACATCGAGGACATTGAAAAGAAGGAAAGAAAAATCGTAAGAAAAATCCTAGGCCCCAAACAAATAAATAGCACAACATACCGACTTCGAGAAAACAAAGAAATCAAACAATACACAGATATACATAGCGATATGAGAAAAAGAAGACTTAAGTTTTACGGACACATAAAACGGATGAATCCGAGTAGGTTAACTAGACAAATAGTCGAATTTTATGAAAACAGGAGTAGAGCTAAAGAAGAAATAATTAAATGGATTGCTGCAATTAAAGAGGACCTAAGATCAGCAAATATTACACAAAGTGAAATTCAGGATAGAGGCGGCTTTCAGACACAAGGTTAACGTTTGGAAGGTTGGCCAGAGTGAAAAATGTAGGAAGACTGGAACAACTTGGTCTGACGAAAGGAAAAAAGCTCATAGCGAAAGAATGAAATTAGTATGGGCACAAAGGAAGGCTAACAACAACAAACGCCTCTAATTGTACTTCGCGTGGTCCACTAGGGCCCATACGTGAATAATAATAATAATAATAAAGTTAGTATTCCAAAATATTCTAAATTACAGGGGCCGTCACAAGTATTACCAACCTCGCCCTGATGTAGCTGCCGAACAGCTGATCACAGCCAGTGCTTTCAAAATTTGATAGACTTTCGTTTATAATATTTCAGTTATAATAAGTGTACGAAAGCATATTGTTCTACGTCGTAACTGAAAGGAAATATTCGTAATGGAATTCAAGCATAATTGCTTTGTATTTGGCAGGACAATCGCAATCTGCTATTATTCGTAAGCCACAACATATAAATGTTAATAAAACGTTTAAGTATCGAACCACTAAATCTTACAATGATACTGGTAGCTTCCCAAAACATCATGGAGCTGGTCATAAAAAATTCGCAACATTACCAGAAATGGTTCAAACGGTAAGAGCACGAATTGAAAGAAATCCACGTCAGAGTGCAGCAAGATTGACTAAACAACTGAACGTGTTCGACTCAAGTGTACGCCGCATAGCGAAACATGAACTTAAGTTAAACAAAAAGTGCAAGATTAAACACGGGCACAAAACGCAACAAATGTTAGTGTACGCAACGCAATTTAATGTTTTCGGATGAGAAAATTTTCATCCTTCAGCAATGCGTAAACAAACAGAATGATCGTGTGGTGTTGAACGGCAAAGTGCAGCGACAATTTGGACAACCGAGTTGCTATACGTGAACAAGCGTTTGTTTCTGTGATGGTTTGGGCTGCTGTAATTGCAAATGGCCGCAATCCGCTCGTTTTCATCAATCAGGGCGTTAAGATAAACCGGCAAATGTATCAACATGTTAAACGATGTATTGATTTCTTGAACACACCATAATCTGGTTCCAACCGTTGGATATTTCTACAAGACTCGACACCATCTCATAAAGCTAATTTGACACAACAATTTTTCTCTATACTCAACAATGGTCTCTATACTCGCCAGACTTGAATTCAATGAACTTCTCCATATGGTCTATTTTGGATACTAAGATGTTAACAAAACATATAAGAGTTTGAACACATTCAAGTCAGCGCTTCGTGCAGCGTACGATGCATTCAGAGGACGACTTGATGCGTAATATCTTTATGGAGGAACTCGAGAATGACATATTAAATAAATCTCTTAAAAAGCCATTAATATGGCTTAGGTATGTGGATGATATTTTTGCTATATGGCAACATAGCATTGACGATCTAAATATTTTTTTACAAGATATAAATTCTCGAGAGTCTACAATTAAGTTTCCTTTAGAGATGGAGAAGGATAATTAATTGCCATACCTCGACACTTTAATATTAAAACAAAACAACACAGTAAAAACTACAGTTTACAGAAAACCGACAAACACAGATAGGTATCTCAATTTCTTTTCAAATCACTCAAAATCGGTCAAAATAGGAGTAATTAAAAGTTTATATGACAGAGCAAAACTTGTTTGTACCGACAGTGATACACTACAAAAAGAAACAAATCACATAAAAGACATTTTAATAAAAAACAATTACCCAAAAAAATTTAAAGATAAATCGTTTAAAAATTTTGATACTTAGACAAAACAGACAAGTTATTAATAACAATAATAATAACTCTCAAACAATTAACCTCACAATTCCTTATATCCGCGGTATTTCTGACACAATTAAAATAGTAGGAAATAAATACCACATAAGAACGACATTTAAAACAAAAAATACTCTTAGATCTCTATTAACAAGACTAAACCAAACAATATACAACAAAATACCAAAAATGTGGTTTATAAAATTCCCTGCGAATGTGGCAAATTCTGTATAGGTGAGACATCTAGACCGTTAGATATTAGAGTAAAGAGCAAAAACCTTCTTAGAAAGGGCGATTTTAATAAATCTAGAATTTGTCAACACGCATGGGATTCGGGTCATAAAATCAATTGGAATAATTCCAAAACAGTATTAAAAGAATCGGTAACAAAATACAGAAGATTAAAAGAAACCGCTATAATTAATTTAAATAAAAATAATTGTATTGCTATGTCTTCGGTAGATTTAAATTCAATATGGTTCCCGATTCTAAATAATACAATTAAACACATTTAAATATTTGAATACACAGTCAGTAAAATAAACAAACACACAGTAAACATTACCTATTACCATTTTTTGGTAGTATGTCACTGTCATGAAAATCTATTGTTGTCAATGTAAGTATCGTTGACATATACAAAAAAATATATTTACTTTCACTCGTTACTTTTTATATTACAAATTAATATACTTTATTTTTTAGTTTAGTTTTGAAAACCCTCCGAAACGTTAAGGTTAACATTTTTATATCTTTAAAATTTTGTTCGTTAGACAAATTTATTAGAAAAAAGAATCACTGAGAAATTTGTCTCCGTTTGGTGATTTTTTCTTTAAATAACAGGTATTTTTGATATTTTTTGAGTTTTAGATAGTGGCGAAAAACCCAAATAAAGGAAAAAAATATATGAACAAGCCACAATCATTCAGACATTACTTAGACGACTTGATGCCATCATCCGCGCCAACGGAGGCCATAATGAACAGTGAGATGTTTTTCATGAAATTTAGTGTATTTTCAATATTGTCTAAAAATATTAAATAAAAACATTCATAATTGACAAAATTACAGCATTTTCATAGGTACCACTTCAAGTGACGAGCCCTGTATATGACAAAATAGCCAAATTTGCAAAACGGACATGGTTTTGACTTTTATAGTATAGCCTAGAGGGTAATTTATAAAAAATAGGTATTTTACTAAATGACCAGGTAAAAATTGAATGTTCACCTTTAAATTAAATTTATATTGCGCTTCTAGACATTAAAAAACAAAGTTTTTCTCCACTACCATCATGTAACCTAAGTATTATAATGTCGATGGACAGTTTAGGTTGTAACTATTTTTCTGATTGTAAGTTTAATATAGTTTGTATTTGAAAAAGAAACTGAGTGTCACAACAATTACAAACATACAAGTTTCAAATATAGTTGAAATTTAGATTTTAGATAAATCTGGGTTTGTTGACTTACTAGCTACAAAATGCACCCAACCACTTTTAAAAAAGTTTATACACTCGCAAAAATTTTACCGAAATAAAGCACTGAATAAAAAAGAGCATCTTGGATGAATCTAGACTATTTACCTCTCAACTGACAAATCAAAGATTCTTGTTGTGCGATATTTCCACTGGCCGAACCTAAGCTACGAGTAGATATAGATAATTTCTCTTTCAATTCAATCAGCTCCCTCTCTGTCACCCTATGTTGCATCTCTATCGCCTCTTTCTCTTGCCGAACACGATCGATCTCCAAAATCTAAAACTCAATATTAAAATTAAGGTCTAGGGTTTCGTAAAGATAGCTGGAAATTTGCCTGATTCGCAGACTGTCTTTGCAGAATCTCCTTGTCTCCCAGTATCCGGTCCAGGTTCTCCCTGCATGTCCTCAGTTCTATTTCCGTTGATCCTAACGTGTCTCCGATATTGTGAGCTTTATTTCGAAGTCGTGAGGTTTCCTTAAGATAATATTTAACAGGTTATGTTATACTTGAATCATTGTATAGGTGGTCTAAAAGGAAACCTTTTTTTTTGTTTTAGAAACAGTGTTGCCTTGTAAATAGACCGCTAAGAAACTTGGTCATTTACTTAAATAATATATTTAAAAATTTTAAGAATGTCTCGGCAAGACATTCGACATCCGATTATTTAGAACAATATTTTAGATTTTTTTTTCAATTTAACAGTGATTGTATTTTGCAAAAAGGGTGGACTAGCAATCCATTGTTACTCAGCCCCCTCATGCGGCCAGTAGTCACTTATGGCTGCGAGACGTGGGTCCTTACAAAGAAAATAGAAGATATGCTTGCAGTATTTGAAAGAAGAGTACACAGAAGAATTTTTGGTGCTGATTATGACAAAGGAATTTGGAAGATAGTAGGTATAATTTCGAATTCAAGCAATTGTACATAGATGTAGAGATTGTAGGGGAAGTATTTTCAACAATCCATAGAAACGCACATTAAAATAATTATATCTTTAGCATATGACAAACAATCAAAACTTTTATGGCTTGCGAGGCCATAAACTATAAGCTGCACCTTTTCTTACATACTTGCCTTTGCATAAGATTGAAAATAATATAGTCATTTACGAAGACGTCAGCAGTCATCCATCCAGACTGCTGAGCTGATTACCCAATGTCTCAATGGGTACTTCATCAATTAGCTCATTTTCCATATTCTTCCTAGGGAAAATCATGCATCGATTAACATATGAACCGAAAGCATTCATACAACAAACCATGGTTAAATGGGATTCACGTTCCGCAATGGTAAGGCCTCCCACCTGTTTTCTACCGGTCGTTGCCAAGATTTTCTGGGGCCTTTGAACTGTGAAAAGTCTAGATTCGTCTACGTTATAGATCTTATTAGGTGGAAAGTTATGAATACCCATTAATTTTTCATAAGCTTTAAAAAGCTTCCGAACTTGTGGTTTATTAAACGCTTGGACCCTGGTTCCAGAAGTTGGTTCTGGCTTTCGCAAAGATATATCTTTATTTTTGTTAAGGAATCCTGTAAACTATTCTTACTCAAGTCTTTCTTTTTCAGCGGTTTTTAAAAAGATATTCGTATTTCATTTAGTCCATTCACTTCCACCAGACTATGTGACGAGACACTGACGAGCTGTAGGAGCACAGGAACAAGAAGAAGAATATAAAAAAGTAGAACGTATAAAGACACTGTATTCTAATTTTATGATTTCTTTATCAAGTTGAGGACTACCACTGTATTTTAAAATATTTCTTGTATTTTTTCCTTCTTGAAACATAAATATGGTTTCTTTTTAGACATTACGAGTTTATACTTGACTTACCTGTACTAACTCTGAAGCTTTATGAACCAGTGCTTCGGGTGATATACTTGCGTTATCTATTATGTCAGTTCCTAAAGCGACTGACAATCTTCTCACAAAATCTTGGAACTGCATCCGCGCAGAATCTTTTTTCTGTTCTTCGGCATTCAGTTCGATTTCCAGGTGTCTAACTTTGGCTTCCAGTTCTTTAGTCTTTTCTTCATTGTATCTAATCGAAAAATTAATAATACGATAGTTACTGTGATTTTTTCAGATACTCCGAAACGAGAATAAGAGAAAGCCAAGTAATGAGAGATTGTGGCGTGTTCATATATTTTTTTTTCTTTATTTTTAATGAGCAAACGTAAAAAAACCAAAAGTTTAAAAGTAGGTGTCTGACAGACACTGAAGTCGCGTAATGACATAAAAGGCAAAAATTAACCAAGCCGAATTAAATGATGTTATAAAAGATTTACAACTATCAAGATCTAAAGCAGAGCTTCTTGGTCTACAACACTGGATTTTATTTAAAACAAGACACGAAAGTTACGTTGTCCAGAAACAGAAGCAAAGTTTACTCAGAATTTTTCAAAAGAGTATGGGAATATTCTTATTGTACTGATTGTTATTACACTCTCATTTGAGTTTTTTTCCTGAAAACTTAAGAAGTATGAGTGACGAACAGGGGAAACGTTTTCACCAAGATTTAAAAATTTTCGAAGAACGACATTAAGGATTTTGGGATGAACATATGTTAGGGGATTACTGTTGGTCTATTATAAGACAAACCCATCCAAAAAAACTATAAAAAGAAGGTGAAAATTAATGACTTTTTTATTATTCATACTATTCAAGATTTTTTTCCATTTTTAAGTAAATAAATATTTCTAAAAGCAGACGTGACAGATTTTTTTAATTATTTTTGCTGGATAACTCTTACCTAAATAAACAATAATTAACGACTTTCAGCAGGGGTATAAGAACCGTGTAAACTAGTGTAATTATCGAACATAAATACTATTTAGAGGTTTTAATTAATATTTAAGAATTACTAAAAATTTTATGTTCGTAGTTCTAAAGATTTAAGTTACAAATGTCTTGCCGAAAAGTTAAAATCAAAACATATGATGCTCTACTAAAAGTTAACTAAATTTTTTTCATATTATTTGTTATTATTAACTTAATTCTAGATTTTAGGTAAAATTTGCTGTTTCTTTTAAAATTATACATTATTTTCTAGCATTATCTTTATTAAATTTTCTATTTTAGATTCTGTTGAGCATATTCACAAGTTTTATGATTTTCAGTACTTTTACCTCCGATATATCATTAATTTAAACTTAAAGAGATTTACAACTAAACGCCAAATCAATTTTTTTTAATTTCCCGGCGCATGTTTGGCTAACCATGTGCCAAGTATGGAAATATAAAGCCGGAATTTATCTATAGATGGCCCTAGCTGTCAATGTAGTTACTGTCAAACTGCATCATTGTCACAATTTCCTTGTTGACATCTGACAAAGACTTTCAACTCACAGCAATACAAGTTTCATACCATAGCATAGTTTGTAATAGCATTGAACATGTCGAATTTTGTACCTGTAAACTACGAGTTGCGGACATCATTGATTTTATGTTACTATTTGAAGAAAACTCCTGCAGAATCGCATCAAATGTTTGTCGAAGCTTTCGGTGAGCATACTCTTGATAAATCACAGTGCTTTGAGTGGTTTAAAATGTCTAAAGTGACGATTTTGACGTTAGAAAAGAAGGAAAAGACAGCGAATTGCAAGCATTGTTGGATGAGGATGACGCTCAAGCGCAACAAAAACTCGCGGATCAATTAAACGTTACCCAAAAAGCCATCTCGATACGTTTGAAAGCCATTGAAAAGATTCAGAAGATGGGAAAATGGGTTCCACATGAACCGAATGAAAGAGGGCAGGAAAACCGAAAAACCTCTTGCGAAATGCTACTCGCTAGGTACAAAAAAAGCCATTTTTTCATCGAATTGTGAATGGTGATAAAAAGTGGATATATTTTGAGAATTCTAAGCCTAAAAGATCATGAATAACTCCAGGCGAACCATCGACAACGACTGCAAGGCCAAATCGCTATGGACGGAAGACCATGCTCTGTGTTTGGTGGGATCAGAAAGGTGTGATCTATTATAAGTTGCTAAAGCCAGGCGAAATCGTTAATAGTGAAAATTACCGACAATAAATGATCGATTTGAATCAAGCTTTGCGTGAAAAACGACCAGAATATCAAAAAAGACAACACAAAATGATTTTGCTCTATGAGAATGCAGCATCAAGGAAACGATTGAGACGTTTAGTTGGGAAATACTTTCGCATGCGGCTTACTCACCAGACTTGTCTTGGACTACCGATCACTTATTACGAATATGGTTCGATGACTTGTTTGCCTCAGAAGAGCAACAGTTTTTTGCCGTGGCATCCACAAATTGTCAGACAAGTGGGAACAACATACCGTGTGTCCCAGCCAAATGGAATAAATTCGTTAATAAATAAATGGGGGCGTGTTCGAAAAAACGCTCGAACACATCGATTAGTATTTTTAGAACAAAAAAAAATACAGGGTGTGTCATGTAACAGTGGCCAATACCAACTTTCTTATTTTAAATACAACACTCTGTATATTATTTAATTTTTGGATTCTTCAGGAAATTCTAGACATATTTCATGTAAAATATCCTAGACTTATCTTCAACTGTTTCGGAAATATTAACTGTTTTCAGATTTATTGCAAAAATTAACTGATTTTTTTGTTTTTTTTTTTGAAAATTATTTGATTACTAAAATTCGCTACAACACACAACAGAAAGATGGTATTGGGCTCTGTTACATGACACACCCTGTATAAAAGGTTTTCGTTGGAAAAAATGCGCAACTACACTTTTTTTTAACACTGTAAACAAAATTGTGGAAATTTCAAGACTATTTAGTTTTTGTATAAATTTTTTATTTAAACATTTAATGTAACAAATGCTCGAATTGTGAACCATGGACGCCCTGGCAACACCCCAACCTCAAATAAAACTGATTAAGAACATTATTTAATGTTTGTGGCGTAATTGACCTAATGCTGTCGGTAATGCGTCCTCTTAAATCATTCAGATCTTGTGGCTTGGTTTTGTATACGACGCTTTTGAGATATTCCCATTCGGAGACCTTGGTGGCCATTCTAGTGGCCCTCTCCTCCCAATCCATCGATTTGGAAACACATTATCGAGGTACTGCCGCACATTAACTTGACAATGGGGGGTGCTCCATCTTGTTGGAACCAAAGTGTGTCGGATAGCAATTGAGGATTTCTTCTGTTAGGGTACAAATTTATAAGGTTTTGAATGAGATTTTGGAGAAAGTCTAAAGTTCGATTTTGATCGAAAAATATTGGACCAATTATTTGATCTCCTATAATACCTGCCCAGACATTAATCTTTTCAGGTCTTTGTGTGTGAATTTCCCGCATCCAGTGAGGATTTTCTCTCGACCAATAATGACAGTTCTGGCGATTGACATGCCCATGAAGAGTAAAAGTAGATTCATCAAAAAATAAAACGTTTTACACTCTCAGAAGGTTGTTGTCTGTTCTGTGCATCATTTGTTCGCAAAACTCCATTCCATTCTGCTGTCGAAGTCGTCTTCACTAAGCTCTTGAGTAGGCTGTACGGCTTGAGTTATTCTGTCAACCAAAGAGCGACCAACATTGTTTTCCGAGGCAACTTGTCGAGTTGAGGTATGCGGATTGTCTTGGAATGCAAGCATTACATCCAATTTTTTGTTATCGGTAAACGATACTGCTTCCTTCATAATTTGTCTCACGTGTCCCAGTTCTCTAAATTGTTTTTCAACTTTACTTACTGTACCTTGGGATATGGGTGGTAAGTCAGGATATTTTTCCCTAAAGAGACGAATACCTTCGGCTTGAGTTCATGTCCTATCTCCATAACCTATCATCATTAAGATTGTTATTTTATGACTCTCTGATAAATACACCATGTTTAAATCAGATGAATCACACATCTAAGAAAACTAATTTAAAAGGCACGTTGATTTTTTTGACGTTTCATACAACAAATATCTACCTTTGAAAACCTGATTTTTTATCTTTGCCTATTTGCTGATAATGTTCGAAGAATTACTTAATATTTCCGAAACAGTTGAAGATAAGTCTAGGATATTTTACATGAAATATGTCTAGAATTTCCGGAAAAATCCAAAAATTAAATAATATACAAGGTGTTGTATTTAAAATAAGAAAGTTGGTATTGGCCACTGTTACATGACACACCCTATATAAAAAAAAATTGTTGAAAAACATGCGCATCTAAAAATACCAATCGACGTGTTCGAGCGTTTTTTCGAACACGCCCCCATTTATTTATTAACGAATTTATTCCATTTGGAGGGACACACGATATAGCTAGCAATACTTCGAATAAAATATTTTTTTATATTTTTCATACAATAAACATGCATTTTCTATACAAAAATTCCTGTTTCATATTTACATATCTAATAAGTATCACCCGGAAAAGTTTAAATCATCACTTCGGTATCGACTAAATACTTTTAAGAGATGTCTATATAGTTTTTGTGCATCTCAAATATTTATAACATACCATACGTCATTACCTTACGTCCCTTTGTGCTGTTTGTAGAGCTATCTCGTTCCTGCCTTGCGCAGCAAACAAACTCCTTTCCCTTTCTTCCAATTCGTGAACGCGTTTCTTCAGAGAATGAATAATGGCATTTTGTCGAGCTGATTGTTCTCTAAGTTGATCAGCTTCAACTTGTAACTCTAGACATCGCTGGTCTCTGGTCCTGATTTGCGATCTCATTTCTTCAATCTCTTGTGTCAGTCGGTCACGTTTATATTGCAGGGCAGCTACTTCACTGCGAAGAGACGTCGTCACATCGACCTCTGGATGTTCCTCCATCTGTAAACATGTTATCGTTCCATATAAATCAGCTTATATAGTGGATATTTATACTACTCATACAACATGGCTTACATATAAACACAATAAGGGTGGAATTTTCTCGATGTTGGCGTGTTTTAAAGAAATTAGCATATATTCCCAGACAAAAATCGATAATGGAAATTTGAAAATTTATTTTGCTCTGTATTATTGTCTGTTTTAACCGCATATAAGTTTTATATAGGGTGTAAGTAAAAATACTATCCTAAATTTAACCAACGATTCTTTACAATATTTTAAATAAAAAAAGTTGTTTACAACAAGGGTTAACAACCTAAGGATTCTCGAGAAAAAAATTGCAAAGTTCACCACCAATCGAAAAGCTAGGATAAACCAAATATGACAAATGTGACTTCTGACAAGTATTAATTGGTTATAATTTAACGAAAAATTTCAAAATAAACTAATGAATATTTTATGTTGGATTTATAACCAAAAATATATTCTACACGCGAATATTAGGATATTCTTCTTATTTACGGAGAACCTGTCCAAAATTCCAAAGGAACAAGGTTACAGGCCACGATAACCACAAAGGCTGCTATATATATTTTTCCTTTGTTTGGATTTTTCCCACTTTAATATTAAAACAAAACAACACATTAAAAACTACAGTTTACAGAAAACCGACAAACACAGATAGGTATTTCAATTTCTTTTCAAATCACTCAAAATCGGCCAAAATAGGAGTAATTAAAAGTTTATATGACAGTGCAAAACTTGTTTATACTGACAGTGATCACTACAAAAAGAAACAAATCACATAAAAGGCATTTTAATAAAAAACAAATACCCAAAAAAATTTATAGATAAATCGTTTAAAAATTTTGATACTAGACAAAACAGAGAAGTTATTAATAACAATAATAATAACTCTCAAACAATTTACCTCACAATTCCTTATATCCGCGGTATTTCTGACACAATTAAAAGAGTAGGAAATAAATACAACATAAGAACGACATTTAAAACAAAAAAATACTCTTAGATCTCTATTAACAAGACTAAACCAAACAATATACAACAAAATATCAAAAATGTGGTTTATAAAATTCCCTGCGAATGTGGCAAATTCTATATAGGTGAGACATCTAGACCGATAGATGTTAAACTAAAAGAGTATAAAACCTTCTTAGAATGGGCGATTTTAATAAATCTAGAATTTGTCAACTCGCATGGGAATCGGGTCATAAAATCAATTGCAATAATTCCAAAATGGTATTAAAAGAATCGGTAACAAAATACAGAAGATTAAAAGAAACCGCTATAATTAATTTAAATAAAAATAACTGTATTTATATGCCTTCGGTAGATTTAAATTCAATATGGTTCCCGATTCTAAAGAATACAATGAAACACATTTAAATATTTGAATAAACAATCAGTACAATTAACAATCACACAGTAAACATTACCTATATATATTTTTTGGTAGCATGTTACTGTCATGAAAATCTATTGTTGTCAATGTAAGTATCGTTGACATACACAAAAAAATATATTTACTTTCACTCGTTACTTTATATATTACAAATTAATATAATTTATTTTTTAGTTTAGTTTTGAAAACGGGGGGAGAGTACCCTCCGAAACGTTAACGTTAAAAGTTTCTAAAATTTTTTATAACATTTTTATATCTTTAAAATTTTGTTCGTTAGGCAAATTTATTACAAAAAAAGAATCACTGAAAACTTTGTCTCCGTTTGGGTTTTTGTTTTTACCCAGTGATTCTTTCTTTAAATAAGAACAGGTATTTTTGATAATTCTTAAGTTTTAGATAGTGACGAAAAACCCAAATAAAGGGAAAAAAAATATATGAACACGCCACAATCATTCAGACATTACTTAGGCTGCTTCTAACTAGGCAAACATTTGTCTAAGCTTCTCAAGGACGTCTGGTTCCAAAACTTGAAAAATGTGGGCGGCAATAAGAAATCGGTCCTGAAGTCCAAGAACAAATTGTACATCGATTTGAAACGGATTCTACTAGAAGTACACAAAATATTTTACTGTACATAAAATACTAAAAGACCAATTACTTTTCCCTTATCTTATATCGTTTAAAACGTGATATAATGCAAAAAATTAGTGATTATAATTTCAACTTTGACATTGAACGTCAATAATTTGTAAGTTTGATTTTTCTGTAACAAAACAAACCAAATTTCTTCGAAAACGTATGCAACAAATTACTAATAATATATTTTATTTTGAATGTTTTTTTTTTCTTTTATTGGAACCTTCGGTGTGGTGTGGAACACAAGAGATTTACCAATAAACACCACTTTCTTACATACAACTTGGCAAAATGGTTAACAAAGGAATTTAATAATCTACCCAACCAACTACCTTCCTGTTTTGTGATAAAATCAACAAAATTCATAGAAAAAGTCAAAAACACATTATTACAGGAAGGTGAGGTCTTAGTTTCCTTTGACGTATTCTCGTTATTTCCGAGTGTCCCGATATCTTGAAATACCTGAGGGAGTTTCGAGTTAAACGGTTTTAATAACAAGATTGTTTCTGAGTACATCTATTTAACAAGATTATGTATGAAGCAAAATTATAATAAATTAAGAGAAGTCATGAACAACATGAAAAGTCGGGGATTTACGAAATTAGTTGTGAAAATTGTGATCGAAGGTATATTGGGCAAACAAATAGATCCATATTAACGAGATATAAAGAACATATTGCCCGCATTAGATATGGCAATGCAATAGAACATGACCACAATATAGATATTAGTAATTTAAGACAGGTTAAAAATGTAAATAACAATAAGGCATTTGGTGCATATGAAAGTAGTCAAATAGAAAAATGTAAGAAAATCAAGAACTGGGATAAAGGACCTATATTTCTGTCAACTTTTTCAATTATTAATTTAAGGATCAGTAAACTTTATGGTTCATGATCTTTACAAGCTACATTAGATAGGGTTATCATATAAATAGAACATAATGTAGTTTTAAAATTAGATTAAATAATCTCCTGATGATGCTAACATGGATAGCAAAACGTGCATCGAGAAGTTTAAAAAGTGATTTGGTGTTTAGTGGTAAAAATTTTCGAGTTTAGACGTTTTATTGTTAAGAAAAAAAAAGTTTTCATACCTGTTTTCCACAGAAATGGTTTTTTTTCACACCACATTTTGGTTTAATGTTTTAAATTTGGGAAAGAACTTTTCCTTACGCCCTATATATTTCAGTTAACAATAGCCTCAGGAGTTTTACACAGGTTCATCTACTTCTGACTATTTTTCAGTAAATTAGGGGATGAAAGGAGAAGTGATATCGTCAGTGACACAATTTATAAACTATCTATTATCGAATCGATAGTCAAAAATATAGGAGACAACCTGTATCCTGGCACGAGATATAATCAAGTAGAAACGTCTTTGATATTCTAAATTTCTTTACCAGGGACGTTCGCCAGTTTTTTAAGATAGAGAGAAAATATTATATTCATAAAATTATATATAATTTCTTGTGTGGTATTTGAGGTATTTTGTTTTTATGTCCTGGTATATGTTTTAGGTATATTACACAGGGTGTTAGGTAAACATGCGGCAAAAATGCAAGGGGTTATTCCTTGTCCTATTCTAAGAATATTTTGTCCTATGATGATTTTTGAAAAACCTCTTTGTTTCGAAGATACAGGGCGAACAAAATTTGCGACAACCATATTCGATATTTGTTGAAATTATTAATGTAAATAAAAGTAGGGTGTACGTCAATGAGTTTATCAAATACAAAACATTTTTTTTTCGATCTCGATGACTTGGAATGGCTGTT
Source organism: Cosmopolites sordidus (assembly GCA_031761425.1). NCBI lineage: Eukaryota > Metazoa > Arthropoda > Insecta > Coleoptera > Curculionidae > Cosmopolites > Cosmopolites sordidus. The sequence goes on along the minus strand of JARFXV010001026.1, from coordinate 100,050 downwards.
TTATCTAGTAGGTGGATTTCATTGGTCGCATTTGTTTACATAGATTGAGTGACGTTTGGCTGTTTGACGTGTCTTAAATAGTGAGTGAAGTCCTCTATCATAATGTATACAAACGCCGAGACGACTGACTTGCACTTCATGTATGGACTTGCTGATGGCAATGCATTACAAGCTAGGCCATTGTACAGTGAACGATTTTCAGCCCATAATGTCCTCGACTGAAAAATCTTCGAAAACATTCATCGACGTCTTCGTGGAACAGGCACATTGAAACGAACTGAAGGGTCAGGAAGATCACTGACTATAAGAACGGTACAATTGGAACAGAATGTGCTGGACATGATAGCGGAAGAGCTTGGTAGTTCTACGCGAAAAATTGCAAATACTTTGAATGTGAGTCACTGGACAGTTTGGAATATTCTTAAGGACAAATTGATGTGTCCATACCACATTCAACGCGTTCAGGCACTATTACCTGTTGATTTTCCTCCACGTATTGCATTATGTCAATGGATATTACAAACTTTACTTCGCATCCCTCTATTCCTGACACGAATTCTTTTCATCGATGAAGCCACTTTCGCAAGAAACGCAATAAGGAATTTTCATAATAACCATGTGTGGACAGATAAAAATCCGCATGAGGTATGCGAAGATAGTTTTCAACATCAGTTCTCGTTGAATGTTTGGATTGGAATTGTAGGTGACTATCTAATTGGACCGGTATTTCTATCACAAATTACTACGCTACTGGCGAGGTGTATTGCAACTTTTTGGAAGCAACGCTGCCTGAGTTTCTGGAAGATGTACCATTGGCAACAAGGCATGAAATGTGGTTTATGTACGATGGTGCACCACCAGATTTCAGTTTAGTTGCTCGTGATTTTTTAACAGCAACATACGGATATCGCTGGATTGGTCGAAGTGGGCCACATGCATAACCTGCTCGATCCTCGGACTTAAATCCCCCGGATTATTTTTTCTGGGGATATCTGGAGTCATCAGTTTACGCTACTCCATCGAAGAATTTGGATGATTTGCGAAATCGGATAATTGCTGGGTATAACTCAATTGGAAACGACCCTGGTGTGTTTGAAAGAGTTCGGCAGTCAATGACGAGAAGATTGAATGCTTGTATCAAGGCTGGAGGAAGTCATTTCGAACATTTATTGTAGATTGAGCAACTTTACATGTACGAGATTATGTATGATGTTATCATGTACGAGACTTCTGGGAAGGACCTCAGAGTCGCTGACTTCTTTTCGTCTTTCAACTAACAATAAATGCTAAGCGGAAGCTTAAGGCATCATTTGAGTGGCTTTAATGTGTAATGATGTTTCATACAGTATTTGTAATAAGTGATCATAATCATTCCCAATTGGCAATTTTGACATCAATTTTGATGAACGTCCAGGAGAGCCACGAAAGTGAGGGATGATTGTGTATTGCTAGAGCTCGGACCATAATCTCGGAGTATACTTCAAGTAATTTTTAAATTATCGTTTGAACTCACCGCTAAAAAATAAGAATATATACTTTGATGTTGGGTCATGTCACTCCCCGGATTCAAAAAAATTAACTTCTTGAATAAAATAAGAGTAAAAAACGTCCTATATTTTCAGGGGAGGAGCGTTTTTCTTCAAACTCAGCGTATTCTCCGGATTTGACCCTTCTGGATTTTTATCTCTTTCGATTCCTACAATATATTCTGGTTGATAGACGTTTCACATCTTTTGAAGTCGAAAGAATTTTCAATCTGGGATCCGACAGTTGCCTTACATGTGGAGAAAGTGTATATAGCAAGAGGGAAATTACTTCGGAGATTAAGCAATATTAGTTTTTACGCAAATAAATGTCAAAGGTAATCAAAAATTTGAAAATTAAAATGAGAAGAAGACTGACTAATTATTTTTTACGTTTACTCAAGACAATTATTTTGATTTTGAAATATCTCAAATTAGGATACTTGTTATTTACTACAATGTTAAAAGACAATTGAGAAAATTTAGTTCACTGTGGTCAAGGTAAAAGTTCTACGAAATCTAATGCTGCCATTTCTATATTACACAAACATTTACACGTTTGAAAAGATAAATAATGTTGTACACTTAGGATTGAAAATCGAGAAAACGTTCATGAAGATCATAAAATCGAAGCAAAAATTGTTAAAGGAAACCAAAAATATGCATCATTATCTAGAAGGATGTATACGTCTGAGATGTGGGCGCTGAAATAATCTGAGGGAGACCTATTGGACAGATCGGATTGAAAGATACTGAGATATGCTTATGATTGGATAAGAAACGAAGAAAGTCAAGTAATGTCTGAATGTTTTGGGTTTTTCGCCATCTAAAACTCAAAAAATATCCAACGGACCAACCAAACGGACACAAATTTCTCAGTGATTCTTTTTTGCAATAAATTTGCTTAACGAACAACAATTTAAAAATATAAAAATGTTCTAAAATAAAAACAAACTTTTAACGTTAACGTTTCGGGAGGTCTTCTCCACCCGTTTTCAAAACGAATCTAAAAAATAAAGTATATTAATTTCTATATATAATGCAAAAATAAGAACTAAGCAAGCCAAAAGAATCACTGAGAAATTTGTCTCCGTTCGGATTTTTGTTTTTTAATCAGTGATTCTTTATTTATATAAGAAGAGATATTTTTTAACTTTTAGATCGTGGCGAAAAACCCAAAAAAAAAGAAAAACTATATATGAACAAGCCAGAATCATTCAGACATTAATGACAAAGATAGTTCTGTACAGAAAACCAATAGGCGTAAGAAGACAGGGTGGACCTCGAAAAATATGAATGGGGTAGGTTCAAAAGGATTTCAAAGCGATTGGAACTGGAAACTAGAGGACCAGAGCAACAAATAGAGAATATATTTAACTGAGGTAGCCGATACTTGATGGGAATTCAATTTAAATAAAAAACCAAGATTAATATCTAAATTTCCACTATATTTAAAAGTTGTACGTATGACAATGGTTTCGACACACAGTGTCTTTTTCAAATACACACTAAATTAAACTAATAGTAAGAAAAGCAGTTACTATCTAAACTAATCTAATAAAACCATAAATCATGATATTGGGAGTCCCGCGTCTCAATGTCTAGAGTAATATAATTTATGGTTTTATTAGATTAGTTTAGGTAGTAATTGATTTTCTTACTGTTAGTTTAATTTAGTGTGTATTTAAAAAAGACACTGTGTGTCGAAACAATTGTCATACGTACAAGTTTTAAATATAGTGGAAATTTAGATATAAATCTTGGTTTTTTATTACAAATAGAGACATAGTAATAGTTATGTAAAAATTATGTAATAGTTATGTAAAAGCTTGTGAGGTTTGTTTTTTATTCTAACCCTCCATGGTCTTTTAGGTAAGTAAAAATTAAATCGTACCTTTATTTCTTTAATTTCTGGTTTGCACAATATTTGATATATTTCCCAGTCCTCTTCAGTATTACCCGATGCCACAGATTCAGTTGGATGAGCAGCCATCATACACCATTATTCTTTGTATATAATCACTGCCTTCACTTAACAGAAACAGAAATAAACTGTAACGGGAAAAAAATGGGAAAATACCGAAATAGTTCGCTAATAAACATAGGTTATATTAAGTCCAATATTGCCATTTAGCAAATAGGAAAGCGTCTGGTATTTTACGGTGTAAAATGCATAGTCGTCACGAAATATCATCTATGGGGGTTAAATCGATATAACCAAGGAAATGCTCTCCAAACCAAGAAGGCACGTTATTTAAAGTTGTTATGTGAAAAACACCACATTTGAAATAGAATATTTATACAGTATAAGTTTTACATTGAAATGTGTTTAAAATAATTATTTATATGTAATATTTTTTCTATATACAGCGTATTCCATGACTTATCCACCATAGAACAACTGGTGATAGTAGGAAGGAAAACAAGATGTTTTAGCCAATAAATGTGTGGAAAAATGTTAGTCAGTACAAGATAAAGTGTTGAAAGTGAAATTAAATTTTCGAAAAATAGGGATACTTTTAAAAACGGTTGAAGATGTCAGGTTCAAAATCGGGACAGTTGGATTTTCCGAATTTATTGGAATTATTATGGGGTTATTCCTTGTCCTATTCTAAGAATATTTTGTCCTACAATGATTTTTGAAAAACCCCTTTGTTTCGAAGATACGGGGCGAACAAAATTTGCGACAACCATATTCGATATTTCTTGAAATCATTAATGCAAATAAAAGTAACTAAGCAATAAACTCATTGTACGTCAATGAGTTTATCAAGTACAAATTTCTTTTTTTGATCTCGATCACTTGGAACGGCTATTTTATCTAGTAAGTGGATTTCATCGGTCGCATTTGTTTTCATAGATTGAGTGACGTTTGGCTATTTGACGTGTCTTAAATAGTGAGTGAAGTCCTCTATCATAATGTATAGAAACGCCGAGATGACTGACAAGCACTTCATGTATTATTCAAATACTTTGATTGAGTGTCACTGGACAGTTTGGAAAATTCTTAAGGACAATTTGTAGTATCCATACCACATTCAACGCGTTGGATATGGATATTGCAATCTTTACCTCGCATCCCTCTATTCCTGACACAAATTCTTTTCACCGATAAAGCCACTTTCGCAAGAAACCCAATAAGGAATTTTCATAATAACCATGTGTGGGCAGATGAAAATCCACATGAGGTATGCGAAGATCGTTTTCAACATCAGTTCTCGTTGAATGTATGGGTTGGTATTGTAGGTGATTATCTAATTGGACCGGTATTTCTATCACAAAGACTTACTGGCGAGATGTATCGCAACTTTTTGGAAGCAACGCTGCCTGAGTTTCTGGAATATGTACCATTGGCAACAAGGCATGAAATGTGATTTATGCACGATGGTGCACCACCACATTTCAGTTTGGTTGCTCGTGATTTTTTAACAGCAACATACGGATATCGATGGATTGGTCGAAGTGGGCCACACGCATGGCCTGCTCGATCCCCGGACTTAAACCCCCTGGATTATTTCTTCTGGGAATATCTGAAGTCATTAGTTTATGCTACTCCATTGATGAATTTGGATGATTTGCGAAATCGGATAATTGCTGGGTGTAACTCAATTAGAAACGACCCTGGTGTGTTTGAAAGAGTTCGGCAGTCAATGACGAGAAGATTGAATGCTTATATCAAGGCTGAGGCCAGAAACCGGTCCTGGGATGTACTTGTCTCGACGTGGTGGCGGCGACTGATTTGAGACGAGCAGTGGTACGTGGAAATACTGATGAAAAATTTCTGTTTTTCAAATATCTCTCTCCACGGCCCCACTACGCTATCCTTTGAGCAAACCTTATACCTACATCCAAGGTTGTGGGAAGAATGTATCGCGAAGTTTTTGACTGCCGCGAACATTCACCGTAGGATGGCGCGAGTTGCATTGAGATTGCGACCCACCATCGATATGACCAGTTGACTTATGTATATGTATATGTATATGTATATGTATATGTATATATATATATATATATATATATATATATATATATATATATATATATATATATATATATATATATATATATATATATTATTATTATTATTATTCACGTATGGGCCCTAGTGGACCACGCGAAGTACAATTAGAGGCGTTTGTTGTTGTTAGCCTTCCTTTGCGCCCATACTAATTTCATTCTTTCGCTATGAGCTTTTTTCCTTTCGTCAGACCAAGTTGTTCCAGTCTTCCTACATTTTTCTCTCTGGCCAACCTTCCAAACGTTCACCTTGTGTCTGAAACAGCCGCTATCCTGAATTTCACTTTGTGAAATATTTGCTGATCTTAGGTCCTCTTTAATTGCAGCAATCCATTTAATTATTTCTACTTTAGCTTTACTCCTATTTTCATAAAATTCGACTATTTGTCTAGTTAACCTACTCGGATTCATTGGTTTTATGTGTCCGTAAAACGTAAGTCTTCTTTTTCTCATATCGCTATGTATATCTGTGTATTGTTTGATTTCTTGATTTTCTCGAAGTCGGTATGTTGTGCTATTTATTTGTTTGTTGCCTAGGATTTTTCTTACGATTTTTCTTTCCTTCTTTTCAATGTCCTCGCTGTCCCTCTTTCTATTCAAAATGAGCGTTTCTGCAGCATATAGACATTCTGGCTTAATAACTGTGTTGTAATGTCTCAGTTTTGTGTTTTTAGATAGGCATTTTTTGTTTATTGGCCGCTTTTTCCAACCCATTTTCCATGATTATTTCACCAAAATATTTGAATTGAGAGACTCGTCTGATGTTACCATATTTTGTTTTTAGAAATGGCGTTCTTAGTCTGTTGCAGGTCATGTATTGTGTCTTTTCAAAGGAAATTTGGAGTCCTACATTTTCTGCTGTTTCTTTTAGGATTTCAATCTGTTTCTGTGCCGTTAATACATCTTGAGCTAAAATTGCTAGATCATCAGCAAATGCCAGACAATCAATTTTGATGTTGGTTCTCCCCAGTTTAATGGGCTGGTCAATATTCAGGGCCGACTTTTTTTCACGCCACTCCTGTATTACTTTTTCTAGAACACAGTTAAATAAGAGTGGCGAGAGTCCATCCCCTTGTCTCACTCCAGTTTTAATTTCGAAGGGCTCTGAGATCTAACCCAGCGTTTTCAGATCTAGTCCTTGTTCTTTCAAGATTCGGAATAAAGATTCGCGGTCAATAGAATCATATGCTTATATATATATATATATATATATATATATATATATATATATATATATATATATATATATATATATATTATATATATATATATATATATATATATATATATATATATATATATATATATATATATATATATATGCATATATATTACAAGCATTTGTTGTTGTCAGCCTTCCTTTGCGCCCATACTGATTTCATTCATTCGCTATGAGCTTTTTTCCTTTCGTCAAACCAAGTTGTTTCAGTCTTCCTACATTTTTCTCTCTGGCCAACCTCTCAAACGTTAACCGTGTGTCTGAAACAGTTTCTATCCTGAATTTCACTTTGTGAAATATTTGCAAATCTTAGGTCCTCTTTAACTGCAGCAATCCATTTAATTATTTCTACTTTAGCTCTACTCCTATTTTCATAAAATTTGACTATTTGTCTGATTAGCCTACTGGGATTCATCTGTTTTATATGTCCGTAAAACTTAAATCTTCTTCTTTTTCTCATATCGCTATGTATATCTGTGTATTGTGTGATTTCTTGGTTTTCTCGAAGCCGGTATGTTGTGCTATCTATTTTTTTGTGGCCTAAGATTTTTCTTAGGATTTTTCTTTCTTTCTTTTCAATTCAATTTATCTTCAAAATGAGTATTATAATGTCTCAGTTTTGTATTTTTAGATATGCATTTTTTATTGTACATATTTTGTGTAAGTCCCAATGCCGTTACCATTTTTTGACATCTACCATTATTGACTGCTTTTTTCAACCCGTTTTACATGATTATTTTGAGAGACTCGACTCGACTCGATGGATGTTACCATATTTTGTTTTTAGAAATAGTGTTTATAATCTATTATAGGTCATGTATTGTGTCCTTTCAAAGGAAATTTCGAGTCCTACCTTTTGGAGTCCTAATATATCTTGAACCAAAATTGCTAGATCATCAGTAAACACCAGACAATCAATTTTGATGTTGGTTCTCCCCAATTTAATGGGCTGGTCAATATTCAAGGCGGATTTTTTTTTCACGCCACTCCTGTATTACTTTTTCTAGAACACAGTTAAATAAGAGTAGCGAGAGTCCATCCCCATGCATGTTCTTTCAAGATTGGGAATAAAGATTCGCGGTCAGTAGAATCATATATATATATATATATATATATATATATATATATATATATATATATATATATATATATATATATATGAACACTTTTAATGGTTGACGCAGTCCAAGAAAATCTAATACTACATATATATATATATATATATATATATATATATATATATATATATATATATATATATATATATATATATATATATCCTAATCGGACGATAAATGTTTTCTTTTAAAATTAGCACTACCGGAGGCATAATGATCATTATCTTGCCAAGAACGTCACATTTTTAGCACGTTTGGAATAAGGAAAAATACGACCGAAATTATAGAACTGCACTGATTAAGAAAAGAATGTGAACTAAACTAAAATATTTCGAAACTACTAAACCAGGTATAAAATTAATTTTATCTTTCCACCTGTTATTTTATTAGGCCCGGCCATATTTAGGTTTCTTGCAACTTTGCCGGATTTCGTTACGACAGGGGTTGTTAACAGTTTATTGCAGTCAATCGGTCAACGATATATCTTGAACCACACTATACATTTTATTTTTAAATAATACCTTAAGGGGACAATGCTACAAAAATTGAATTCGCGACGTTGCCAATTGTTGGTTGACGTTGCCAATTGTTTTCCTTACACCCTGTGTATAAGTGATATTTCTTGATTTTTTTATGGTTAGATTAATACAATAAAATATATTTTTCTTTGTCTGGTATATTTTTGTTCTTCTGTATATTAACTTTTTGGAGATTGCGTTGAATAATAAAATTGTTTCAAACGTTCCAGGTGTTCTGGAGTTCTGAGATTTTAAACAAAACCACTAAAGAACAATATGATAAATTCTAAAATATTATTCTTTAGATTTTGGAATCATTAATTACTAATTGATGAGCACTTTGAACTAGCCAACTACTTTAAAATGTTATAATCTAAATAATGATTATTAGAAATTTTATCTAATTTGGTTGCAATATAAATAAACCTGGTGGATCTCACGCTCTCAATTACCAATCGTAAATAAATCGCGAATAGAGTGTTTATTCTTCAAAAACAATGAATTTGTTATTGATATGTTTTTGTGTTCTTTTTAGTAACGTCAGAACTCAAACTAACAATAATGTCGAAGATTTCATAAAAGTTATTACTAAAGTGTTGGAAGAAATTGCCAAAATGACACCTCTAGATCCGGACTCATTTCTTTCCATCGTAAGAAACATTTTCCAATATACTAAAAATAAAATATTTACAGTATTTCTAATATTAAACTTTATGAGATTTACCACTGAACGTTAATTCATTTCAATCCTGTTCTTTGAAAATTTCGACAAAAACACTGCTACAGGAGAGTGAGGTGTTGATATCCTTGATACGTTACTTGAGTTAAACGGTTAACAGTATTGTTTCGAAGTACATCTCCCAACGAGATTACGTATTTTTCTTTAACTCTTAGAGAGATCTGCAATCTGCCCAAAGGGGCAATAAGCTGTAATTTTGAGATTTTTTTAATGATAATTTTGAGAGATGACTTGAGGAGATCACTTCAGTGAGTGATCTCGTTTAAAAAGTATTGTCTAAATCTTAAATCTAGAGTACAGTTGTTTATTCAATTCAATACAGTTGTTTATTAAGTTTTGTTATAATTCGCACTGAAACGATGTATGGTTTCCTTGATGGATTCCAGAGAAATATGATGCTGAATGGCCTCATTGGAGACGTAATAAGTGGTTTAAGATGACTCGTAATACCTTATTCTGGAACCTTTGCAGAAAATTATTGTTGGAGTTGTGGGCTGCACCCCATAGATGAATACTATAAGTCCAAACGGGCTTAAGAATGGTTTTGTACTCGATACCTTGTTGTCTAAGGATAGCTTCGATTTATGGCCAATGAGCCAATACGAATTTTCGACTTGTGGAAGCTGATAGTTATTAATTCTCACAGTGGGGTATATTTTTCTACGTTCTGTATTTACATTATATCACATGCATGAACTTGGTTTCATTCGCTTTGATGCGCCATGTTTTTAGCCGTTGCTGTATTTCATTTAGGTTCGCTTGAAGGTTTCTTGAAGCTGATGTTGGATCAGTGTGAGATGCCAGTGTCATCAGTATATGTTGTCACTGTAGTGCTTCTTGTTTTAGGTAGGTCCGCTGTATATAAGAGGTATAGTATCGGCCCAAGCATGCTTCCTTAAGGAACGTCGAGTGGATGGGTCGGTGTATTCACTATCTTACTTCACTAGAAAATAAATTTAAATGAGGAATAATTTAACTGAGGATAAATTTAACGGAAAGCATGGTAGCTTGATGGACATTCATCTATATAAATAAAAATGAATGTTGCTAAGCGCAAAACTCAAGAACGGCTCGACCAATTCGGCTAATTTTTTTTTCGTATGTTCCTTAAGGCACACGGAAAGTTTTAATAAAAAAATGCGTGGAAAATAGTAAAACAACACTTTTATTTTCACATAAAAACTATCTGTCAAACAGTTGACATAAATTGTTAACGTCAATTTAAACACGACAAATATACCATTCCGTCAAATCTATAAAATAAATTTGCAAATATGTAACAAAAATAAAGTGATATGGCTCTGATTGGAGTTAGTGCTGAGAATTCCATTGATGAAGTTAACTAGTACCAAATGGGCCGGTATGTTAGCAGTAATGAAGCAATTTGGCGCATTTTTTCTTTCTCCATTCATGAAAGATACCTCACTGTAGTTCACTTAGCAGTCCACTTAGAAAATGGCCAAAGAGTATATTTTACTGCACAGAATGTACTACAATAAGTTATTCAACCACCATCTACAACATTGACCAGTTTTTTTGATATGTGTCAGAATGATGATTTTGCCCGAACACTGATATACTCAGAAATGCCAAAGTATTATACTTAGAATCAATCCTCAAAACAATTTCAACGATGGAAACAAGGTAATCCAGTTCCAGGCTACCACAATGTATATTCAGTCAAATGTATTCAGACCATCCAAGCAATAAAGAGTGTTTCTATTAGCGATTACTGTTAGTCAATGTTCGGGGCCCAACATCATTCCAACATTTACGAATTGTAAATGGTGAATTATGTGGCACTTTCAGAGAAGCATTTGCAACTGTTAGAAAATGATTCCCGTTGGGATCAAACCTTAAATGATGCTGTAATTTCTTCAAAACCTCAGCAAATACGAACATTGTTTTCTATAATTATATCGACATGTTTCCCGTCAAAACCAATTGATTTATGGATCAAATACAACGAATATGTGTGACGATATCTTGTATCAAATGCGCACTAGAACAGGGAATATACATTTACAATACACAGAAGAAATTTACAACGAGACATTGACAATATTTGAAGACATGTGCTTGATGATGTCAAACAAAGTATTATCTCAATTAGGCATGGCCGTGCCTAATCGCCCAATGCACAACGCTTTTAATCAATAGTTGCGATGTGAAAACGGTATGATCTCGATGCTTTAAGGGAATCAGTTAGAGTAAATGTTCCACTGTTGAACCAACAACAAAAATATGTCTTTAATTAACTTATGAAATTTGTAAATGATGGAACTGGAGGAATTTACTTTTTGGACGCTCCAGGTGGTACAGGAAAGACTTTTTTGATTTCATTGATTTTAGCAACAATTCGCTCACAAAATGAAATTGCACTCGCACTTGCTTCATCTGGTATTGCAGCCCATTCAGCGCAAAAATCACCATTGAATATTCAAAGCAATGAAACTCGACCTGCAACATTTCGAAGAACTCAGCAATGGCAAAGGTTTTGCAGCAATGTAAGTTGATAGCGTGGGATGAATGTACGATGGCACAGAAAGTCTTTGGAGGCATTAGACAGAACTATCGATCTGCGAAACAATCAAAACCGATTTAGTGGAGCGATGATTTTATTAGCAGGAGATTTCCGTCAAACATTACCAGTGATTCCACGGTCAACGTCAGCGGATGAACTCAATGCATGTTTAAAGTTCTCCATTTTGTGGAAATACGTCAAGATACTAAATTTAAGTAAGAATATCCGTGTTGAATTGCAAAATGATCGATCTGGAGAAATATTTTCTAAACAACTCATTCAACTGGCTGCATTATATTTCCTGTCGATTTTTGTCAGTTTACTGAAACAACAACCGAGATCATACAAAAGGTCTTTCCAAACGTCGCTCAAAATTACAAAGATCATTTTTGGTTGAGAGAACGTGCTATATCAGCTGTCAAAAACACGGATGTAAGTGAAATAAACTTCAAAATTCAATATGAAATTGCCGGTGAATTAAAGACATACAAGCCAGAATTTTTAAACTCATTCGATTTGCCAGGATTGCCACCCCATAATCTTCAATTGAAAGTAGGATCGGTAGTCATAATGTTACGAAATATTAACCCATCGCGTCTTTGTAACGGCACACGGCTATCAGTGAAATATTTACTTAACAATGTAATCGAAGCAACAATTCTAAAAGTAAAATATAAGGGAGAAGAAATGTTGATACCCCGCATCCCAATGATACCAACTGACGTACCATTTGAATTTAAATGACTGCAATTTCCAGTGCGGCTTGCTTTCGCAATGACCATAAATAAATCACAGGGTCAGTCTGTAAGTATTTGCGGCGTTAATCTTGAAAACCATGCTTCTTTCATGGACAGTTGTAAGTTGCCTGCTCTGGCATTGGGAAACCGTCAGCTTTATTTGTTTACGCGCCAAGTAACCAAACAAAAAATATTGTATATCATAAAACATTAGAATGAATATGATCAAGTTGATAAAGTATTGCAGTCTACGATATAGAAAACTTATTTTTGTAAATACTCGTCGTTTATTGTTGAGACATAAATAACGTGATCACTCCGGAATACTATTAACTTTTGACAGAACGGAGTCTGTCCGGGCAGCTAGTTTTAAATAAATAGACAAAGATTAATATCTAAAAATTTCCACTATATTTAAAATTGTATGTATGACAATTGTTTCGACACACAGTGCCTTTTTAAAATACTAACTATACTAAACTAACATTGAGAAAAGTAACACAACCTGAAGGGTTGACCTAATAATACCATTAAACATGATAGTGGGGAAATCATTAAAATCATTAAACATTATTTGTTGTAAATATTTTGTGTAAGTCTCATTGCCGTTTCCATTTTTTGACATCTACCCTTATTGGCCGCTTTTTCCAACCCATTTTCCATGATTATTTCACCCAAATATTTGAATTGAGAGACTCGTCTGATGTTACCATATTTCGTTTTTAAAAATGGTGTTCTTAGTCTATTGCAGGTCATGTATTCTGTCTTTTCAAAGGAAATTTGGAGTCCTACCTTTTCTGCTGTTTCTTTTAGGATTTTAATCTGTTTCTGTGCCGTTAATACATCTTGAGCCAAAATTGCTAGATCATCAACAAACGCCAGACAATCAATTTTAATGTTGGTTATCCTCAGTTTAATGGGCTGGTCAATATTCAGGACCGACTTTTTTTCACACCACTCCTGTATTACTTTTTCTAGAACACAGTTAAATAAGAGTGGCGAGAGCCCATCCCCTTGTCTCACTCCATTTTTAATTTCGAAGGGCTCCGAGATCGCACCCATGAATTTAACTTTTGACCTTCTGTTAGTTAATGTTGCTTTAATAATTGCCAGTATTTTCAGATCTAGTCCTTGTTCTTTTAAGATTCGGAAGAAAGATTCGCGGTCAATAGAATCATATGCTTTTCTGAAATCCAAAAATGTAGAGACGAGATTTTTATTGTACAGTTTTTAATGTTTTAGGATCAACTTTAGATTCAGGATCTGCCCGGTCGAAAACCTGTTTGATATTCACCAATTTTAGGTTCTACGTGTCCCTGTGCTCTGTCTAGTAGACGTTGAAATAGAATCTTGTAACAAACTGGGAAAAGAGATATTCCTCTACAGTTGTTTACATCCGTTCTATATCCTTTCTTATGTAGTGGGTGGATTAGAGCATTTTTCCAATCTTCGGGAATCCGTTCGGTTCGCCAAACTTCTTGTAGAATTTTGGTTATTTCCTTGATTGTACCTGGACCAGCTGATTTCAAAAGTTTAGCAGTGATTTCATCTTCGCTAGAAGCTTTGTTATTTTTAAGTCGCTTAATTTGCCTAATTATTTCATCTTCATTCGGTGGTAATGAAACCGGGTTTGTTTGTTTAGGGTTTAGTGTTGGTAATTTGTTTACAAGCTTAGGACAGTTTAGTATTTGTTCAAAATATTTCGCAAATTCTTTGCAATTGTCTTGGTTATTTAGAGCTAATTGTCCGTTTTCCTTTTGGAAGCAAAGACTTTGGGGTTGATAGCATGTTAATTTAGTTTTAAATGTTTTGTAAAAGTTTCGGGTGTTATTTTTTGGGAAATCTTTTTCTATTTCATTAAGTTGATTGTTTTCATATTTTCTTTTAGTTTGTCTAATTAGTTTCGATGTTTCTTTTCTTACTTCCAAAAAGATGTTGTAATTTATTGTTGTTTTTTGACTGTTCCAATCTTTGAATGCTTTACTTCGGCTTAATACTGCTTGCTCGCAAACTTCACTCTACCACGGATGTTTTCTACGTTTTTGTAAAGGGACCAACTTTCAAGCTGTTTTAATAATTTTTTGTTCTAATTTTTGCCAGTTCTGTGCTGGTTGTTTATCAAGCTCTCCTGTTAGGGCTGGTTTTATTTTCGTTGGGTCGAACTTTGGTATTAGCAGTCTCTTTTGAATACGTTTTCGAGGTTTTAAGCTAAGTCTGATTCTAGTCAAGTAGTGATCCGTGTCTATGTTAGCTCCTTTCCTGACTTGAACATTCAAAATCTCTTTATAATTGGGGTACGAAATGGCAACATGGTCAATTTGAAATTCACCCATGTACGTGTTTGGGCACCTCCAGGTCTTTTGTTTTGTTATTTTCTTCTTAAAATGGGTTGACATTATTTTTAGATTAAACTGCGAATATAGTTCAACCAATCTTCTTCCATTATGGTTAGTCCATTTATGAGCGGGAAAACTGCCGATTGTTTTCCTGTATTTTTTTTCTTTCCCTAGTTGGGCGTTGAAATCACTCAATAAGATTTTTACATGGTTAGAGGGAATTTTAGAGATAGTCTTTTCCAGGATTTCCCAGGACTTATTTACTTTTTCAGGATTAGATTTATTTTCTTCGTTAACTGGGAGGTGTGCATTGATTAATGTATAGTTTTTGTTAGCACACTTGAGGGATAGTGTCATAAGTCGATTATTTACTGGCTGAACATTTGTTGTAGAATCAAGAATGTTTCTTGAGTCAGCGAAAGCAACACCGAGATGTGGTGTATTTTTTAGTATTCTTTTGTCCGTTTTACCTTTAAAAAGTCTGTAGTTGCCGAATTCCAAGGTGTTATCATCTATTAATCTAGTTTCTTGCAAAGCTAAAATTTGGATTTTTTGCTGATTTAATGTTCGCCCCAATTCGTGTAGTTTTCCTGGACGCAGGAGAGAATTGATATTTACCGTTCCAAAGAAAGTTTTTATTTTCGGTTTCAGACGTTGGCCAGAGGTCTCCGACTCCCTCTGAAAGATTTTGTGTTTAAGCCCGGACGCCCCAGAAATCCGGTTGAACCAGCAAAGCTGGCAGAGTATTGTCTACCTCCTGGAGTAATTTTGTGATTACTAGAACGCTTCATCTTGTACTTTGAATTAAAGGTTTGAACCATGACGGTTCAGAGGTTAAGACAGGAGGGGTTAGTTCCAGAATTTAAATGTCAGCCGCACCACTGGTGAACAGACGCTGACCACTCAACCGCTTGATACAAGTCAGACGCTAAGTTTAGTGTGTTTTTTTTTGCCTTGGTTCGGAGCTGCTTATTTTGAGATATTCGCCGTTGTCCATTAATATCTAATGGAACTTTCACTATCCACCACCCGTGACCCGTCCAGTACCTTAATAAATTAATGGCTTTATTATAACTTTTTTTGTTAATTATTTTATTGGGTCGTATCCGTTATATACTGCGATCTGTTTGATGACATTCAATTCCTTATTATAATTATCTATTGACATGGGGATATTTAATATAAAAAAATTAAATGCTGCCATCTTTTGTGAATAAGGACGACAAGATTAATTTTTTATAACTTAATCTGTATGTGATGGTTTATAAAAAATTACAAAATCATGTTTAATATCTTTTCTAGTAATAGTTAAGTTTTAAAAGTTAATACTATTATGTTGCTCTTCTTCAACTGTGAATTTAATGTTATTATGAAAAGAATTTATGTGGGTTAGTAATTGATTTGATCGTCTATCAGAACCTGTAAAACAAATTAGAATGTCATCCACATATGCGTACAAGTAAAGTGATGATTTAAACAACTGACGTTGATTTAACTTATTTTCTAAGCTGTCCATAAAAATTTCCCTATTATCCCCCCCATGTCCCCCAACTTAATGTTAGAAAAGCATACTTTCAATGATAATTTTACAATGTCACATAATGAGAATAAATCCAAAAAATTAAATCTTTCGGAGAGCCTAGAAATCAACAAAAGAAACAAATTTGATATTTTAAATTACTAGGTAGATTTGAATGGTTCATCGTTATTAAACTTATATCGTCCTAGACGTTGACAAAATTGTTACGTGGAACTCACAATTAGTTTAGTATATTTGGTATTTGGAAAAGGCAATGTGTGTCGAAATAATTGTCACATACAATTTTAAATATAGTGGAAATTTTTAGATATTAATCTTTGTTTATTTATTCACTAGAAAATGTCTGTCTATTAGGTATGATTTATGCAACTGATAGTGCGTCCTCATCTCCACTATCAGTTGCATAAATCCCCACTATCAGTTGCTTTTTAGCTTGACTTGTTATCCCATATCCCACACCTTATCAAAAACCTGAGATATATCAAGGGAAGCTGCAGAACAGTATCTTTTGACATTTAAATCTTTATTAATTTGGTTCACTAGTCTATGTACTTGTTCTATTGTTCCGTGTTTGTTGCGGAGCCAAACTGATGATTCGGGATTGTTTTCCTGTCTGCTATTATTATGTTGAACGTCTTGACAAACAACTTCGCGAAGACATTAGATAGCGTTGCCAGCAAGATAAAGGGTCTATAGGAAGAGACATCTATTTTTTCCTGGTTTTTGGATCACGATAATTTGGGGCACCTTCCAAGTAGGGGGGTGATTACGTATGAAACAAAATTGTTTTCAGCTCAATAATAGGTTTTACAATAAAATCGACAATGGGCAATCATCTGTCACCGTTTTTAGCCAACTTATTCATGAGTAAATTTGAAACTGAGGCCAAGAATAAATCCAATTACTTTCTGAAGGTGTAGCTAAGATATGTGGATGACATTTTTGTAATTATTGATACAAATAATAATTATTTAAAAGAATTTGTTAAGAATTTAAATGATACTTTCCAAACCATAAAATTGTTGGTTGTCATAAATAAAATATAAAAATAAAAAGTGAGTTAGTTTAGTGGTACATCTATTTGAGTTTGGTGTATAACAACAAAAAGTTTCAACAGAAGAATTTGGGTTTTTCTATTTTTTTAGTCAGAAATAGTAGAGAAGTACGGATACCCGTTCGAAGAGCATAATATTACTACAGAAGATGATTATATTTTACCACTACACAGGATAAAACATGGAAAAGATAAGTCAGATAGCGACACACCAGGACCCGTGGTATTCATACATCACGGTTTAGTTAGTTCTTCTATGATATATGTTAATTCTGGGCCAGATAAATCGTTAGGAATGCTCTTCGCCGACGCAGGTAAGCAAAAGTTTATTTTTGAAACAAAATTTAGTTTTCTATGTAATACAGACGACCCCAACAATGGTTTTAAAATGTCTTTGATGGTACAGATCTGTCATTAATATCACCAGCATAAAATACTTTTATTTCACATACTTTTTTTATGGTAAATAGTTTAGACAAACCAAAAAGGTGTTCACTAGAATCATTTATACAGAATTGGACAAATATCACTCTACTGTTATAACACATGAGCCAAGTCCCCTGTCTGACAAATAAAACACATTGAAAATTCCGACTTTATTCACCAATCTTTGAAGTTTCGTTTTGAATATTCAGTTTCGACAAATACTTCTTGATTGAAGTGAAATGTCTCTCCAGCGAGTATTTTTTTTTTGAGGTCTGAAAACAAGAAATGGTTAATGGGGGCCAGATCTGGAGAATACGGTGGGTGAGAAAGCAACTCGAAGTGAAATGCATGCAATTTAGCCATCGTTGATGCATTGTCTTGGTGAAACAGCACTTTTTTGTTCATTTGGAAACTTTGTTGCAATATCGGCCTTCAAACGTATCAATAACGCTATGTAATATTTCCTATTGATGGTTTGGTTTGGTTTGAATCCGTTTCCCGCTGATGTTTCCGTGATGTTTCATCCATTGTCATATAGCGTATGAATAAATCCTTTTTATTTCATTTAAACAGTTCCAAACATTGCTCAGAATCATTAATATGTTGTTGTTTTTGGTTCGCTGTGAGCAAACACGGTACCCATTTCGATAACATTTTACGCATACGCGAATATTCATACAAAATGACACACTTCCTTTCGATATCTTCATTATATCAGTTATCTCTTGCAGCTTAACATTTCAGTTTTGCGAAATAATTTTATAATTTTTTCTAATGCTGTATGATGTAATTACCTCGTCCAGAGCGTTCAGCATCATCGGTGCTTGTACGGCCACGGTAGAACTCAACATACCAATCAATTATGGTTGATTTTCCAGGAGACAGACCAAGTAATGTTTATCAAGCTTGCTTTTTTGCTTCAACAATATTTTTCTTCATCAAAAAGCAATGCTTAATCAACAACAACTTAGAAACAATGTCATGAAATTTTGTCACCTGACGTTTCAAGGTTGGCACAATTTTGACAACATTTTTTGTAAGTGACGCCATATATATGTCAGACCGGGGATTTAAAATGTTGTCAATAAACTGTGAGCCATTAGCAGCAATGTAACTTTGTAATGTTTGAATGATTGTGGCGTGTTCAAAAACTCAAAAAAAAATCAAAAGTATCTGTTCTTATGTAAATAAATAATCACTGGGTAAAAAGAAAAAACCAAACGGAGACAATTTTCTCAGTGATTCTTTTCTGTAATAAATCTGCCTAACGAACAAAATTTTAAAAATATAAAAATGTTCTAAAATAAATACAAACTTTTAACGTTAACGTTTCGGGAGGTCTTCTCCACCCGTTTTCAAAACGAATCTAAAAAATAAAGTATATTAATTTCTATATATAATGCAAATATAGGAAGTAAATATATTTTCTGTGCACGTCAACGATACTAACATTGACAATAAAAAAAAGGAAAAAAATATTGTCAATGTAAGTATCGTTGACATCATGACAATGCTTAATCAACAACAACTCAGAAACAATGTCATGAAATTTTGACACCTGACGTTTGAAAGTTGGCACAATTTTGACAAGATTTTTTTGCAAGTGACGCCATCTATATGTCAGACCGGGGATTTAAAATGTTGTCAATAAACTGTGAGCCATTAGCAGCAATGTAACTTTGTAATGTTTGAATGATTGTGGCGTGTTCAAAAACTCAAAAAAAAATCAAAAGTATCTGTTCTTATGTAAATAAATAATCACTGGGTAAAAAGAAAAAACCAAACGGAGACAATTTTCTCAGTGATTCGTTTCTGTAATAAATCTGCCTAACGAACAAAATTTTAAAAATATAAAAATGTTCTAAAATAAATACAAACTTTTAACGTTAACGTTTCGGGAGGTCTTCTCCACCCGTTTTCAAAACGAATCTAAAAAATAAAGTATATTAATTTCTATATATAATGCAAATATAGGAAGTAAATATATTTTTGTGCACGTCAACGATACTGACATTGACAATAAAAAAAAGGAAAAAAATATTGTCAATGTAAGTATCGTTGACATCATGACAATGCTTAATCAACAACAACTCAGAAACAATGTCATGAAATTTTGACACCTGACGTTTGAAAGTTGGCACAATTTTGACAAGATTTTTTTGCAAGTGACGCCATATATATGTCAGACCGGGGATTTAAAATTTTGTCAATAAACTGTGAGCCATTAGCAGCAATGTAACTTTGTAATGTTTGAATGATTGTGGCGTGTTCAAAAACTCAAAAAAAAATCAAAAGTATCTGTTCTTATGTAAATAAATAATCACTGGGTAAAAAGAAAAAACCAAACGGAGACAATTTTCTCAGTGATTCTTTTCTGTAATAAATCTGCCTAACGAACAAAATTTTAAAAATATAAAAATGTTCTAAAATAAATACAAACTTTTAACGTTAACGTTTCGGGAGGTCTTCTCCACCCGTTTTCAAAACGAATCTAAAAAATAAAGTATATTAATTTCTATATATAATGCAAATATAGGAAGTAAATATATTTTTTGTGCACGTCAACGATACTTACATTGACAATAAAAAGACGGAAAAAAATATTGTCAATGTAAGTATCGTTGACATACACAAAAAAAAATTATTTCCTATATTTGCATTATATATAGAAATTAATATATTTTTTTAGATTGGTTGTGAAAACGGGGGGAGAAGACCTCCCGAAACATTTGGAGTTTTGTATTTATTTTAGAACATTTTTATATTTTTAAAATTTTGTTCGTTGGGCAAATTTATTACAGAAAAGAATCACTGAGAAATTTGTCTCCATTTGGTTTTTGTTTTTACCCAGTGATTCTTTATTTACATAAGAACAGATATTTTTGATATTTTTTAAGTTTTAGATCGTGGCGAAAAACCCCAAAAAAATGTAACTTTGTGACGTTTTTAACACATTTTGTATAACTTTTGTCAACATAAGTCGTTAGGTTTGGCAAAATCTGGTTGTACTTTTCTATAAGATCCTTCGGTGTGAAACACTAAACTCGAAAAGATTTACCATTAAACACCAAATAATTTTTTTTTTAATTTTTCGTCGCCCGTTTCGCTAACCATATTAGCTTGATCAAGAGATTATTTAATCTAGTTCTAAAACTAGACTATCCTCTATTTATATTACAACAGTTCATGATTTTTTATACGCTTCATTACGTACAGTTGTAATATAAATAGAACATAGTTTAGTTTTAGAATTAAATGAAATCATCTCTCATGTATAGTAAATATCTGCGAGTTGAGCTGCTGTATGTTTTGGGACTTATTTATGTAAATCTTTTTTTCACAAATCCCCTTAAAAATAATTCGGAAATCTGTTCAATAAGGTGATCTAGGCGACCACAATATATCCCCTTGTTGAGAAATTAAACGACTAAGAAGAATGTTTTTCATAACAATGATTGTTGCGTCATGTGGCGTCATCTTGCCGAAACAAAATTATCAAACGAATAATAACAACCTAAACGTTGTGAGTTTTTATGCCGATCCTGTGAGCAACAATTGAAATTCAAAAATTAACTAGAGGTATTGCACAGTTTTAGATATAAAATAAATACAAATAAAATTAATAACCTAACATTTATTTAAAAATAGCACATAAAAATAATAGATTTTATTTATAGATTAGATTAAGAACAACGAAAAATTTATATAATGTTTAAAAACAGTCCTCTTGAAATAAATAATCAACTTGTATGAGCTTATCGAACTCTTAAGTAAAATTATACGACGTGGGTAAATAAAGTGATGAGATTGGTGGAGAAGCTTTCGATCTGGCAAAACTGTTGGCTTCCTCTTTGGAGGAGAGGCAGGCCAACATCTGATTCGTCTTCAGGGCGAGTTTGAACACTCTCTAGTAACATGATGGCCTCTAGCAATTATTTTCATTAAATAATTTTTATTTAATTTGCTCATTCTGACATTTTTTGACCGTGATGAGGTTATAGTGGATTTACCATACAGCTTTCTTACGACTTTCAAGAAAACATTCGCGAAAAACTGGAACTCATTCCGCTGTCTACACAGGAAAAAAATATTTGAACCAAGACAAATATTCTCGAACAATCAAATTCGTCTTCAACGAAGTAAAATTTTATCATTAATGATTCCAGAATTCTATAATTATTTTATTACATGATTAAATGTTTTAATTAGAAAATGTATTACATTAACCAATAAAAAAACTATTGATTGTAGAAAAAGACATATTTTGTCTGAAGTAATATATTTTCTTATAAGAAACAGTGCTACCAACTTGAACTAAGAACACGGCTATTTGATGCAAGAAAATTTTTGGCTTTTTTTGAGAGAACACGGTTACTTGACAATCAAAACGAATTTACACAATCAAAACGAATTTGCTCAATGTATCTAATAGATTTGTTTCAAAACAATTTTCTTAAACCAATTAAACGATTCTATTTTTGTTCAATAAAAAAAATGAGAAAATTACATTTTTCTTGGTTCAAGTTAATCTTTTTTGCTGTGTACCGATATGACATCTTCCGCGTATTGAAATTGTCCAATTGGTATGGGACAAGAACCATTATTACTAATTCCGTAGATAAAATAAACAACACAAATATAAGGGCATCAGAAACACCAGCATTGGATCGCTGATGCCATTCTTCACTTAATTGCAAAACGAACTACCGTCAAAAAACTGGATATACTGTCAAACGAACATCGCCTTAAATACTCCTCGATAAATTGCGAAATACGAAGAACCTGTAGAGGAACAGAACCAGTGGCGTAACTATATCATCTGAGGCCAGTGGCAAATTTATTGCATGGGGCCCTTCGAGTAAAAATCGTTACGTTGTAATTTATATTTAATAAATCACTTAACTAGTTTCCCAACAGTATTACTAATATTGTGTGCATTTTAGTTAAATATCTAATACATTTTATTTTCAAAAGCATAGGTATTAAATAATTTTAATGAAATAACAATTTAATATTAACAAGATATTTATTAATAAAATTCTTTTCTCCGAGCTTTCTGTTCCGCAAAAGTATCAATAACACCATCGAAGTTTAAAAATCGGGCAATAGAATTCTCAATAGACAGAATAGCAAACTTACGTAGCCTGTCTTGTCCCATAGAGTGTCTTAAATAGGTTTTTATTAAGTTTAGTTTCGAAAATCATCTCTCAGCGCTAGCTGTAGCCACAGGAATTGTAACAAACAACATTAAGGCAGTACATAGTTCAGGAAAGCTGCACGACATAAAATGATTCTGTTCTGTAATACACGAAGATTTTTCTATTTCGTCTCTGAAGGTGGACCGAAAACTCAGAATTTCCCTGGCAAATGATTCAGATGAATCTTTTATATATATATATATATATATATATATATATATATATATATATATATATATATATATATATATATATATATATATATATAGGTAAATATAGGTAAACATGCGGCAAAAATTAAGGGGGTTATTCCTTGACTTATTCTAAGAATAATTTGTTGTATGATGATTTTTGAAAAACCCCTTTGTTTCGAAGATAGGGTGAACAAAATTTACGACATTAACAACATTTTATCCAGCCTTGATACAAGCATTCAATCTTCTCGTCAGTGACTGCCGAACTCTTTCAAATACGCCAGGGGGGTCGTTTCTAATTGAGTTACACCCAGCAATTATCCGATTTCGCAAATCATCCAAATTCTTCAATGGAGTAGCGTAAACTAATGACTTCAGATATCCCCAGAAGAAATAATCCAGGGGGTTTAAATGGGGTGGGGATAGAAATACCGGTCCAATTAGATAGTCACCTACAATTACAACCCAAACATTCAACGAGAAGTGATGTTGAAAACTATCTACGCATTCCTCATGCGGATTTTCATTTGCCCACACATGGTTATTATGAAAATTCCTTATTGCGTTTCTTGCGAATGTGGCTTCATCGGTGAAAATAATTTGTGTCAGGAATAGAGGGATGCGAAGTAAAGTTTGCAATATCCATTGACATAATGCAATACGTGGAGGAAAATCAACAGGTAGTAGTGCCTGAACGCGTTGAGTGTGGTATGGATACAACAAAATGTCCTTAAGAATTTTCCAAACTGTCCAGTGACTCACATTCAAAGTATTTGCATTTTTTCGCGTAGAACTACCAGGCTCTTCCGCTATCATGTCCAGCACATTCTGTTCCGATTGTACCATTCTTACAGTCAGTGATCTTCCTGACCCTTCATTTCGTTTTAATGTGCCTGTTTCACGAAGACGTCGATGTATGTTTTCGAAGATTTTTCGGTGGGGACATTACGGGCTGGAAATCGTTCACTGTACAATCGCCCAGCTTGTACTGCATTGCCATCAGCAAGTCCATACATGAAGTGCATGTGAGTCATCTCGGCGTTTGTATACATTATGAGAGAGGGCTTCACTCACTATTTAAGACACGTCAAACAGCCAAACGTCACTCAATCTAACAAATGTAAACAAATGCGACCGATGAAATCCAGTTACTAGATAAAACAGTTTTTCCAAGTTATCGAGATCGAAAAAAAAAAATTATACTTGATAAACTCATTGACATACACCCTACTTTTATTTACATTAATGATTTCAACAAATATCGAATATGGTTGTCGCAGATTTTGTTCGCCCTGTATCTTCGAAACAAAGGGGTTTTTCAAAAATCATCATAGTCATATATATATATATATATATATATATATATATATATATATATATATATATATATATATATATATATATATATATATATATATATATACTATAACTTTTTTTAATATTTCAGTGTCATTTAAACTTTGCATAGTGGCAGGTTGCAAAATACTGAACTTCATTTGAAGGAAACTCAATTTCAGTTGATTAATAATGATGTCCAATACTCGATAAAACTTTCAGATCTGCACTATTTGCTTCCTTTTTAAAATTTTCAAATTCATGTCTATACCTTTCTTCCAAACAAATTTTCAAACGTTTTAAGGCATTTGAAAGATCGATGGAAAGATGGCTTTAGAGTGCAATGTTTTTGAGGCTGCATCGATAGTTTGTAGAGTTTTGCAATGGTCAACCAATAACATAGTAAAATTTTAGTTCTCGATCTTCTTCTTGAGTGAAATAGCTTCATTTCTTTCATATGATTTGCAATTTAACAGAACTGTTTCCGTTAGCGCTTTTTGAGCTTAAACAAACCGAACTTTTAAAGGAAAAATAGCATCATAACGTCCTGCCCATCTAGTCAATGTTTTTAATGTTATCATTCATATAAGAAATTCTATCTTTTGATACTATCCCCCAAAAAAATTATAAATTTGTTGAACTGTTTCAAAAAAATGTTGCATATCAATAACCTCTCTTACTGCATCATTAAGTACCTGATTTAAGTTATGAGCAGCACAGTGAACATATACCGCATTTGGCTCGATATCTTTTATGAGTTTTTGAACTCCGTCATAAGTGCCCTTCATTGTGTTAGCACCATCATATCCTTGTCCTCGACACTTATTTAGAGGTATATTTTTGTCATTTATGGATTTAATAATTTGGTTGGACATTGCTAAGGCAGTTTGGTCCTTTACTTTATGAAATCCTAAAAATTACTATTTAATGACGAGCGCCTTTGGGATTCCATTTTAATTTTTCTCGATCATACAATAACGGTAAAATTTGTTTTTGAAATGTCTTGAGTCTTATCGAATATGACAGAGTAAAATGGCTCACCATTTATTTCATTTATGAGTGCGTTTTCTATTTTCAGAACCAGAACAGAAATAAGCTCATTTTGTATTTTTGGACTTCATCTTCTGTAATTGTACTCCATCTTCTGTGATTGTAACCGTGTCTGCCGCTTTGTCTGTTTTTGCCTGGATTTTGATTTCTTTACGCTGGATATTATCGTAGAGATTTTTAAAATATGTTCCCCACTCGTTCAGTGATATTTTTTTACAGCTCAGCCAACATAGCTTGGCCTCTGAGATAAGCAAAAGAAATAATAAGAAGGTCACTGTCTAACAGAGACAAAGAAAAGAGAGTTCCTCGAATGTACAGTACAACTCTCGGGAGTTTCGGATAAACCTCGGAGGCCAAGCTATATTGGTTGAGCTGTAGTTTGAATGAAAGCTGGTTCATAAGTTTCTTTCTGTTTTTCTGCATTATGAATGATTTCCTTTGAGTTCCATAGAGATAACGGTTCATGTAATTTGTAAATATTTCCAATATTCTCTTTTAATTTTTCTAGTGGATGAGTTAATTCAGTTTCTTGTTTTTAAATCTTCTTTAAGTTTTTTATATTATTACTGACTTCTTTGTATGCCTGTGGTTAAATTTAGGATATATCTAACTTGAAAGGATAAGTAGAAAACGATATTTCTTATATTGTACAGGTTACGATGTTTGGCTGGGAAATACTAGAGGCAACCAATACTCCACTCACAAAACACTCACACCAAAGGATGCCGCTTACTGGGATTTTAGTTTCCATGAAAAAGCTGTATACGATTTACGGGCCAGTATCGATTATGTAATAAAGTCCACTGGACATGACCAGATAACCTACATTGGACACTCAGAAGGGACCACCGAGGGACTGATTTTAACATCGACGAAACCCGAATACAACGATAAACTAAATCTTATGGTACTGCTCAGTCCTGTTGCATACATGGATGGTCTTACTAGCCCTATACCGCGTTTACTTGCTGAAAATATGAATATTTTAAAGGTAAGACTGCTAATTTCACAATATTAGGACAGGGTGGCCTAAAGCAGGCAAGGTTGAGAGTTCAAAAAACAAGAATTTTAGTCAAATACGTTAGGATTTTCTATAACATTTAATAGGATATTTATCGAACTTAATAAAACAACGAAACGAACGAAAATAAAACATTTATGAACATTTTGTATCAAAGTTTTGTATCATTTTGAAGTTTTCTAACTTCATCCATCGCTAATTTCAGAATTTTCTCACTATACGACGTTTCATTTTCTGCTTAAATTTATTTACCATCTGAAAAAATTCCTCAATCTTTAACACAAATCTGTATCCATGTAAAGTGGACCTGTACCTGCTTTGCGCTACCCACTTACCTGCCCGTGCTACCCGCATTATTTTTGTCTACAAACGATGCTAATAAATATAGTACAGTTCATTATTTTGTAATATCAGTAATTATGCAGGAAAAACAATAGATACTATTCGAGGCAGTAAATATTGTTAATAATACGAAAAATAGGAATGAAATTAGTCCTACGTGTTCGGGTTACGGTTCGATTCGGTTGGGTTCCAGAAATAAGGTGTTTGCCAAACAGTAGCCAATACCTTGATTTCCAGATCCTTCCGACTGACACTACCAGATACATGAAGCAAAGAACTACCAAAAATGTCCACAGATCTTAGACAAAATGGATATTCAGAAAATTGTATCAGGAAGGCCATTCGCCGTCAGGAAACCCAAACACGAAGAACAATAGAGGATCATGAACCAAATACACCATACACCATACCGGACCCATATACACCATATAGGACCTGCTACCATACGTAAAAGGAATCACAGATAGGATCGGCAGACTACTAAGGAAACATAAGATCAGAACAGCCTACAAGCCGCACAAAACTGTCTCAAACATCCTAAAAACCCCAAGGACAAAGTTAGACTGGAAAATTATGGGGTGTACAGTATATCTTGTTCCGACTGTAACAGAACATACATAGGACAAACAAACAGACGAATATCGGCCAAAATACAAGAACATAAAAACAACTTAAAAAACAAACAAACCTTCCGTTCTGTTCCAGTACCATCTACAAACAGGGCATAAAATCAATTTTGAAGGAGCCAAAGAAATAGCGAATATTGAAAACTACAAGGTCCGAACAATTAGAGAAGCTCTTGAAATAGAAGAAATGGGTGAGCTAAATACGTGAAACGACTCTCGCAACATTCCAAAAGTATGGAAATCTCTTCTGAAAAAAGAAAAAATGCGGCAACGTGGCGGTGAGGTAGAAAAATCAATAAACGGACGCCCGACAGCGTTGCCGAGCGCCGCAAATAGTCCCGAACTACCCCGATATAATCTACGCAGACGCGGCCAGCTATAAAAGCGAGCACAATGACCCGTGCACGTCAGTTGGACTCTTCAGTCGAAGCGGACAACACTTGGAAATGCGAAATGAGATTTTGACCAAACGTCGTGACACCCGGAATGATTTAGAAACATTACATGCATAAATTAAACGTTGTTCGAGGGACCCTTACATCTACATAGGCCCCTGACGATTAGCTATTAAACTTCGTGTTTAGAAAATTACAAACGTCATAAAAACTTACAAATTATTGGCTTAGTAGTGATTTTTTGCGTATATAAGGTTCTGCAAATTATCGAATCGTTTGTAGTTAGAGATTACAATTTTCGTGAACTAATTAGAGACTGAGTTTTCAATACTTACTAGTGTTCTCGGATTTTTCAGTCATTCTATCTTGCGTTACATAAAACTATAAACAATAATAGATAGAAATAAACAGATTTCGTAACTTATTAGCTGCTAAGTCATTGTTTCTATTGCAGTATGCATTGTAGTATCAATTAACTGGTGATTGTTTCCACACTTTAGTTCCACACTTTATAAACTCGTTTGTAACAATTTTCTAGAAAGTTTATTAACTTCAGTGCTTCACAGACATAATTAGTACCATGGTTTGTAGGTTAATTTATTCTGTAAGTGTGTACATAAAACTACAAACAATTTCCTTTAAGAAACGACTGAGTCGACACATCACCTATAATAAACTTGGTGATACAAGACTATCATTTCACTAGTACATGCACTATAAAATTTGAAAATGGACCAAATGATCTACATTTGATATAATCGTTTGTAGTTGGTAAATTGTTAATAATCATTCAACCGAACTCTTGTTGAAAGGGATGTTGTTACACTTTTGAAGATTATGTTACTTTCCTAAAGAATCAACTGAATTTCGTGGTTATTTTTCTGTGCTATTCGCGATTTTGGATGGAAACAGTTGCCCCATAAAACTTATATAGCTTATACTTTAGTGTTCCTTGCTTTAGGAAGCCTTATAAGCCCTATTTACTGACATACATATGTGGATATATATATATATATATATATATATATATATATATATATATATATATATATATATATATATATATATATATATATATACAATGTTTTTTTTTCCTTTATTTGGGTTTTTCGCCACTATCTAAAACTCAAAAAATATCAAAAATACCTGTTCTTATTTAAAGAAAGAATCACTGGGTAAAAACAAAAAACCAAACGGAGACAAATTTCTCAGTGATTCTTTTTTGTAATAAATTTGCCTAACGAACAAAATTTTAAAGATATAAAAATGTTATAAAAAATTTTACAAACTTTTAACGTTAACGTTTCGGAGGGTACTCTCCCCCCGCTTTCAAAACTAAACTAAAAAATAAATTATATTAATTTATAATATATAATGTAATGAGTGAAAGTAAATATATTTTTTTTGTATATGTCAACGATACTTACATTGACAACAATTTTTTGAGTTTTAGATAGTGGCGAAAAACCCAAATAAAAGGAAAAAAAATAAATGAACACGCCACAATCATTCAGACATTATATATATACAGTGTGTCGCATTTAAGATAAAGACACCCCCCACATATTCGCTATTTGACGGAATACAAATTTGAATTTTTGCACAGTCAGACAGATTGATTTTGAGTATAGACCAAAATAATGACAAAATTAAAAATGCTAATTTTGTCATGAAACTTAGTATATGAGGTTAAAATAACATCCTTAACAACTTTTTTTGATATATCTAACGCGAAGCAAAATATCGAGAATTGACCCTATTTGTGAATTCGTAGTAGGCTTAGTTTAAAGTTCAGATTTCAGTTGAGTATCTTAAAAATGCCACCACCCATCAATCTGTCTGTCTTATCTTACGTTGGGGGTTCGCCAAACGAAGTTAAGTTAAGTTAAGTTTAAGTTAAGACTGATATGAACTTAAAACTGTAAACATTGTCTTAAAACTGTCTTAGAACTTGTTTTGGCTTCGCCGGGTCCGTCCTAAAATATGGTAGGGAGTTGCGGAGTCATCAAAAGTACAGGTGGTTGCTGGTGGATCGTGGGATAGGCGTTGTTGTTGTGGTTCCTGCAACGTATGCATTGAATTGGATATGCCAGGCGTTCGCTATCTAAGGTTGAGCGTGTGAACCTGAGTCAGCAGTAAGATTTAAATCGTTACCTGTTTTGAAATTACAAACGGATTTTTTCTTAGGCTTTAACCTTTTTAAACAAAATCAGTTGATTATATTGTTTGTAGTTATAACAAAAGTTTAACAGTTACTACAAATATACGCGTACCACTACAAACATTTATATCATTTGTAAGTTGATAAGTTGTAAGTTGAAGCTTAGGTTAGGTTAGGTTAGGTTAGGTTAGGTTAAGTTAGGTTAGGTTAGATTAGGTTAGGTTAGGTTAGGTTAGGCTAGAGTCGTTTTTTCCGACAACTTCGTTATTTTCGATTTTATCCGATATTTATTTGCATGAATAAAGTAAAAAAAAAATCTTGTGACTACAATAATAATTTAGCACTAATTTTATTCATATATTTGTAACGATACGATAAAAAAAGAAAGGATTTTTTTAATACACATATATATATTATAGAAATAGATATACATATCTCCCTAATAATTACTCTAACTGGACAACTAGCGGGCAGCTTTAACTACCTGGAAATAAAAGTAACCCTGAACACTCTGAATCCATCAAACTTTTCTCTGTTTACCATCTGTTACTTTAAATTTATCAGTTCGATACAAATCATATTATACTAGACTATATATACTAGACTGTTCACACTCGTAACGAGAGATACTTATTATAACCTCAGTTATAATGCATGATAGCAATCAACATGTATTCACATAGAGACTCTCTACATAACTGGGACCATGATACTATTATCGGCCAATAATCAAATATCAAACTGGGTACTCTTCCTGACACTGATGGGCAAACACGCAACAGTGCCAGCTTCAGGTATGAAAGGGGTATCAAGGGGAAAACGCACGAGATACCCACCCAAAAAGCTAACAAAACAAAATATGATGGATATCCAACCACACCCTACGGTATAACCTCTAGTAATGAGTTGTGTAATGGGTACAAAGGGAAAAACGCGCGATGTACCCGCTCCAGATACTAGAAAAGCAAAACTACATTTACCCACTTCATAGCATTGAAGGAAAAAACGCGCGACAATACCATGGATCTCTAAGTATTTACTAGAATACAGTCATTGCAAATTATCAGTTTAATTCAGTACAAATTATTATTTTAACAATGATAATTTTATCAATCAATAATAAAATTATCATACTGGGTACTGTTCCTAGCACTGAGGGGAAAAACGCACAATAATACCACCTTCGGGTATGAACCAAGGGAATGTATCAAGGGAAAAACGCACGAGATATTCGAGAACGACACGACACTTCACTTGTTCACGGTATAAATGAAAATGTTGGTTTCAAATACTGAAAATGAAGCCATCTCTAAAGATGTCCCACCATTATCAAACATCTGAAGGTTAACCACCCTTCAGTGTTATCCAAGCTTTCAGATAGAATAAGCGCACTTATATTGAGTATAAACACAACACAACCCAGCGTCAATTCTAGCGAAAAATGAAATGTAATCGACATCTGGTTTAATGTGATAAAAACCATCTTTACCAATTTACCAAAGAAACAGGCGATAAAACTATCGTTTTGCCTGAG
Organism: Cosmopolites sordidus; assembly: GCA_031761425.1. Lineage (NCBI taxonomy): Eukaryota > Metazoa > Arthropoda > Insecta > Coleoptera > Curculionidae > Cosmopolites > Cosmopolites sordidus. Next base: position 68,443 of record JARFXV010001026.1, on the reverse strand, counting down.
ATGGGACAAGAGACCGGCAGATGTAAATTAAGCAAACATATTTCTTACATTTGTATGCTAAAAGACCTTCTAAACAAACGACAGGCCTATCGTTTTATTTGAGATAAAACCGATGTCTTAAAAATATATACTAAAAAATATTTCTTACATATTTCGTATTATTATCAATATTTACTGCCTTGAATAATATCTATTATTTTTCCTGCATAATTACTGACACTACAAAAAAAATTAACTATAATACATTTATTAACATTGTTTGTAGGCAACAATAAGCAAACAAATTGAGTATTTTTTACCGGCTTAAGTGTACACACACCCTTATAGGGTGCACACACAAAGAAAACAGGTTTCCTGCTTACTGGTAGTCGGCAGTTATAAAAGACGATTATTTATTTAGATTTTAAATGATCGTGAACATAAACACAGCGCGTCGGAACTTGTAAACAAACGTGAACATGCACCGATTTTATTATTTCGAAATAAGTTTATGAAGGTCTAAGGCCGCTATTTGTAATAGGTTGATGCATAATTAAGTTCGTTTTTTTCAACAAATTTTATTCAACAAAAACAATAAAAATATTTAACCAAAACATGTTTAAATTATTATTCTAGCGATCGTATTCACCATCGACTTCAAGAACTGCTTCCCATTTGCTTGGCAGTTGGTCGATTCCTCGGGCGAAGAAGTCACGATTCTTGGAGGCCATCCACGCCTTAACATCGGCAACCAAGTCATCCAAATCGTCGTAGACTTTATTTCTTTGCCAATTTTTCAGCGACCTGTTGACGTAGTAGTCCGTAGGTACTTTAGTCGGTGAATATGGCGGATGCGGGAGCAGATCCCATCCCTTATTGGCGAAGGATTCGACGACACGACGCTCAACATGAGGACGGGCGTTATCGTGGTGGAACACGATGTGATTTTTTTTGCGCGTTCTTTTCGCCTCGATTGCAGCGTGAAGGCAGTTAAGTTGAGCCAGATAGACATCGCTGTTAATGTTGAACTGCCGCTTGCCATTTTTTTCCGGAATTCGCCACTGCTGACGCTCATCTGCAAAAAAAAAATGGGAGAAAAAAATTGAAAAAAACCACTAACCATTCTCGTTCCACCACTAGCAAATGCCATTTGAGATGATCTCCTAGTGGATGATTCCGCTTCTGTCCCACCAAACGCACCACATTACCTTCTTACAGTGGACATCTTTCGGTATGCCTTTGGGCGAAACACCTGGCGATACGCAAACCTTCTTTCTTTTGATGTTTTTGAAGAGGAGCCGAGATTCGTCTCCAGTGACGAGGTTCTTCAGAAATGGTGTTTGTTCGTTTCGCTGCAGCAAATCGGTAAAAATTCGAACGCGATCGGCTTTGTTGTCATCGGAGAGCTCGTGAGGGAGCCATCCAGCCAGATTCCACACCTTTCCGAGCTGTTTGAGACGACGGACAATCGTTGACTGGTTGACATCGAAATCGTCTGCCAGCATTCGTGTTGTCAAGCTTTCGTCCTCTTTCACCGCTGCCAGAAGTGCCTGATCGTCGAAATCCGATGGTCGACCTCTTCCTTCTTCATCTATAAGCGATGTATCACGATCCTTGAAACGCTTAAACCATTTTTGGACCATTCTCTCACCAATTGTTCTTTCACCAAACAGTTCATTTATATCGCGCGCGGACTCTGTTGCTTTCCATCTTTTCTCGAAGTGGTAGAGCATAATATGGCGTAAATGTTCATGATTTTCAACACGCATTATAACAATACTAAACCTGAAAGATAAGTTTATAAAAAAAATAATAAAAAATGCAAATTCCAACAAGTTAAAAGTAAAAATAAACAGCGAACTTAATTTTGCATCAACCCAATATATTTTTTATATTTATCTTCACAAATGCTTCATCGGAGGATGAACTGGACATCTTGCCTTCATGAAATCTGCTTTTTTACTCGCAGATAACCAGTGTTCTTTAATGAAATGATGCAATAATGGTCAGCGACCAAGAATTAAAAATGTATTCCGGTGAAATAATCGGTGCTGGTTCACGTTTGTTTATGTTCACGATCATTTAAAACTACCAGGCCACCAGTAAGCTGGAAACCTAATTTCTTTGTGTGTGCACCCTTAGACCAATTTGCTCTATTACTGTAATAATACTTATAACATTTTAAGCTCTTACTGGAATTCCTAAACATCAGAGGATTGGCCTACAGTCCGCTGGTTTCAGCACTGGCAAAAGTGGTGTGTAACGATGCAAGTTCGTTGCAACCCGTATGTGTCGCTATGGTAGAATTTCTAGTCGGATTTGATATCAACCAAATGAACAGGGTAAGTAATATTTATATATCATCAAATCTTAAAACCAACCTTCCTTTTCATCCGAAAATCTTTTCACAATAAAATATATTTGTATTTTTAGGAAATCGACGCACATACTATTTCTTGAAACCACGGGCGTAGCCAGGATTTAGTTTTGGGGGGGTTAGTTTGAAGTAAATAAAACAACAAAAATATACTTACATGACATTTAATACGACATATTTATAAAGTTCTTAACTTTAAATGAAATGGTTAAATTAATTTCGTTCCTCTGCGCTAAATCTAAAACCATTAAAGAAGAAATCTTCGGCTTTTTCTTTTAAATATATCCACTACTTCATCTGCATGAATTTCTGTTCCATAGTGAATGTTCATGAGAGCCAAACCATTAAGTCTGTTTTCACTTGTAGTGTTTCGTAAATAGTTTTTCTCTCTCTCGTAAATAGTCTCCTTAGGCTCGAAAAAGACCTTTCTGGGGTAGCAGTGGATACAGGAATGGTAGCCAAGATTTGTAGTAATGTGTAAATATTAGGATAAAGGTTTCTATCGCACATATCTAGGCATTCCAAACTAGATTTCGGGGTAGGGGAGATACTTGTCATCACTGTTTTCCATACTTCAAGTTCTGCTTTAACCACTGATATGTTGCTTTCGGGAAGCAGTGACGAGTACATGGAAATTGCTTCTTCAATTTCAGAACCGGCAGTAAAATTTGAAGGTAGCACACCAGATAATGCTGATACTACTTTACGATGTTTGGTAAACCTTTCAACCAATTGTTGAATTGTATGATCAAGAAATGGAATGAACAAATTAATTTTGTACTACGTGCATACATCCAATGCAGGAATGTTCGGTTTATTTAATTGTCTTCCGACGACGCGTGGCATTCGCAGTATACCACCATTTTCTTCCAGTAAAACATTTGCGTCTTCATAGAGTTGAATATATTCGACGTCAGTGTTGTTTCTCAGGAGTTGTAAGACATTAATAACATCATCTACATGTTTGAATGCCGTGATAAGATCGATGTCAATTGTCTGTAATTGTTTTGATAGCGACAATGTATAGCTCATAACTTTTTGAAGAATCACTAAACACATCACAAAATCCGAAGATCGAAGCGTACTTAGCAATTGGGCGGCTTGTTGCGATGTTTCCTTATTGTGATTAAATTGGAGTTCTTCGAGAGCATTCACAATCGCTGAATAAATTTCCCTGAATCTTATAATAGCTTCATGTTTGTGGACCCACCGTATTTCACACATTGAGAGCAAGCTTTTTTGGTTACCGACGGGTAGTAGCTCTTGATTTTTTTCTTTCAGCAAAGCAGTGCGTTGAGCAGAATGTCGAAAGTAGGAACCAACAGACTGCACAATCCCAATGCAATTTCGGACATTTGCTAATGAACATGAATCAGCAATAGCAAGGTTGGAGAGAGTGTGCACTACAGTGTACATAAAGAGCAAGAGGACATTATTGGCGAACATAAGCTTGGGCACCGTGCAAATACCCACTCATAGCTACAGCCCCATCATAACCTTGACCAACCACATGAGAACATTCAAGTCCATGCTTTTTCAGAGCTATAATAATAGGATTTGCGAGACCGGATCCTGAAACATCGACCGTTGGAATGTACTCAAGGAACATCTCCTTAATTATATGGTGTTTATTATCTGTAAAATCAACATATCGAAGACATAACGAGACTTGTTCTACACGTCCGATGTCGATGGTTTCGTCAGCCAGAATCGCAAATAGTTTGGCTTTCTTTACTTCTTCGATTATTTTATGGCCGATCCTTTGGCTGACTGGCCGATCCTTTGATGACCGCCTTTACCTTCATCAAGCGAACGTCCCATTACCACGCAAACTCTGCAGTATGATCCACTTTTATATTCCGAATATGACAACCAGGGGAATCTCTCCAACCATTTCAATTGAAAGCGCAAGTTTCGTTTTGTGGAAATAAGAAACTTATAATCTCTGGGTGGGTTCCATACAAAATAGTTCGACTACTCGACAAGAGAGGGCGTTACTGTGCGCAACATCCACTAGTTCGGATATATATTCAATTCAAATGTAATAATTTAACTCTCTTCAGTCCTCGTATTTTTTCGGTATAATATTAGGTAATATTTGGCTTATTTCGGGGGCGGGGTTTGAACCCCCTAAGCCCCCCCCTGGCTACGCCCGTGCTTGAAATACAAATTAAATAAAGGCGTTTTGTTTGTCCAGAAGGGTTTTCGCATCTTTTAACCAGTTTATTTCTAAACTCTCCAGACCATTTAGTTGTTTGCCTTTGTTTTAAACATGTAGAATTTTAAAATGATTGTTAGCTTGAGTTCGAAAAAACACTAAACTGGCAGAGATTTACCACCAAACATCAAACTGACTCGACGCGCGTTTCGCTAACCATATTAGCATCATCAGGAGATGATTTAATCTCAAAAATCTGATATTTTTGTTTCTTTTTTACTTTGTAATTCTTGATAAATTTTCCTAAACTGTTATTAATTTTGTAGGTTACTTTCTGTCATATTATCTCCATCTGTCTAGTATTTGTAGCTTTTCTGCTAAGAGATCGTCGGGTTTACCTCTGCAGGCCGTTAGCGTTGGTCCTATGTTCCGGTACTGTATAAAATCTACTCTTACTAACGGTGGTCTAGGGCCCGTAAATTTAAGGCATTTTTAGGATTTTTTTATTATAAAATATATATTATTAATAAAATACATATTTATTAATAATATATTTATTATTTATATTACATATTTAAAACTAAATTAACAGGCTATCAACCGCAAAGTGTTTGCTTCCAAAAGGAAAACGGACAATTAGCTCTAAATAACCAAGACAATTGCAAAGAACCTGCGAAATATTTTGAACAAATACTAAACTGTCCTGAGCCCTTAAACAAATTAGCAACACTAAACTCTAAACAAACAAACCCAGATTCATTACCACCGAATGAAGATGAAATAATTAGGTAAATCAAGCGGCTTAAAAATGACAAAGCTTCTGGTGAAGATGGAATCACTGCTGAACTTTTGAAATCCGCTGGTCCAGGTACAATCAAGGAAATAACCAAAACTCTACAAGACGTTTGGCGAACCGAACGGATTCCGGAAGATTGGAAAGATGCTCTAATCCATCCACTACATAAGAAAGGAGATAGAACGGATGTAAACAACTATAGAGGAATATCTCTTCTCTCAGTTTGTTACAAGATTCTATCTCAATGTCTACTAGACAGAGCACAAGGACAGTTAGAACCTAACATTGGTGAATATCAAGCAGGTTTTCGACCGGGCAGATCCTGCCCTGAACAGATCCTGAATCTAAAGTTGATCCAAAGACATCAAAAGCTGTACAATAAAAATATCGTCTGTACATTTGTGGATTTCAAAAAAGCATACGATTCTATTGACCGCGAATCTCTATTCCGAATCTTGAAAGAACAAGGACTAGATCTGAAAACGCTGGCAATTATTAAAGCAACATTAAGGCTAACAACAACAAACGCCTCTAATTGTACTTCGCATGGTCCATTAGGGCCCATACGTGAATAATAATAATAAAATATATATTTATAATAAAATAAATATAAAAATAAAACATAAATATAATATTTATAATAAAATAATAAATTATAATTATTTAAAAAATGGCGCTGAAGATGACTCCCTCAAAAAATGGACCTGAATGGCGGGTGTGGTTTTGGCTTTCACTTATTTGAAAAAAAATATCAAAATTATTAATCTATATGAGTGTAGCTATCGCTAGAACCAGAAAGAAAAACAAAATTTTTAGACAAAATGGTGCGTTCTTGTCCCGCCCTGCAGGAAAAAATAGTTTTGAGATAAATGAGTTTAAATAATGTCTGAATGATTGTGGCGTGTTCATATATTTTTTCTCCTTTATTTGGGTTTTTCGCCACTCTCTAAAGCTCAAAAATACCTGTTCTTATTTAAAGAAAGAATCACTGGGTAAAAACAAAAAACCAAACGGAGACAAATTTCTCAGTGATTCTTTTTTGTAATAAATTTGCCTAACGAACAAAATTTTAAAGATATAAAAATGTTATAAAAATTTTTACAAACTTTTAACGTTAACGTTTCGGAGGGTACTCTCCCCCCGTTTTCAAAACTGAACTAAAAAATAAATTATATTAATTTGTAATATATAAAGTAACGAGTGAAAGTAAATATATTTTTTTGTATGTCAACGATACTTACATTAACAACAATGGATTTTCATGACAGTGACATATGATTTTTTGATTTTGATAGTTTTTGAGTTTTAGACAGTGGCGAAAAACCCAAATAAAGGAGAAAAAATGTGTTTAAAGTTTTAAGTATTTATATTTTCGAAAAAATTGATACAACCATGTACTTGCAGTTAATCTGCGATACCAGCATCATAAATTATCCCTTCACTTGGCTCATATTACTCTGCTTCTTCTGACTTCGCTTTTTTTCGAGCTGTTCTGGCCCCTTTAGAGTCACTAGTGCTCTGACAGTCGGCTTTATATACTCATTGCGCGTCACGTTCTCGGCGAGTTGTTCTGCTTGTGGGCCGATAGTAATATCCATTACTTCCATTATTTTTAAGATACCTGCAAAACCTTCATTGAATGTACAAGCAGCACAATATGTAGCATCGCCGACGATTTTTTTTCCAGAAAACTGATGCTTTGGCGCAAGTTGCCATACACAAGAATTAAAACTTTCGTTGTTGTTTCGGGCGTTACTGCCGAAACATCTTTCTAATAAATCGTCTGCAGTCAATTCCTCGTAAATCGGCTTGAATACTTCTTCCGCGTCATCATCTAGAGCAGGTGGATACTCAAAGGTATTCAAAGTATCTTCAGCTTCACTTTTACGCCGCTTTCAGCAAGATTCGGAGCCTACCGTCGAGACTTTATGGTAAAATCCCGCCCATATTTCTTTCTTCATATCTTCAACTGAAATCGGATGTCGACGAATTGCTAAGCCGTAATATGTAGAAAGCTTTTGCAATAATTTATTTGTCAATTTCGAAATTCAATCGAAAAAAAGCGAAGTCAGAAGAAGCAGAGGAATATGAGCCAAGTGAAGGGATAATTTATGATGCTGGTATCGCAGATTAACTGCAAGTACATGGTTGTATCAATTTTTTCGAAAATATAAATACTTAAAACTTTAAACTCATTTTTTCTCCTTTATTTGGATTTTTCGCCACTGTCTAAAACTCAAAAACTATCAAAATCAAAAAATCATATGTCACTGTCATGAAAATCCATTGTTGTTAATGTAAGTATCGTTGACATATACAAAAAAAATATGTACTTTCACTCGTTACTTTATATATTACAAATTAATATAATTTATTTTTTAGTTTAGTTTTGAAAACGGGGGGAGAGGACCCTCCGAAACGTTAATGTTAAAAGTTTGTAAAATTTTTGATAACATTTTTATATCTTTAAAATTTTGTTCGTTGGGCAAATTTATTACAAAAAAGAATCACTGAGAAATTTGTCTCCGTTTGGTTTTTTGTTTTTACCCAGTGATTTTTTCTTTACATAACAGATATTTTTGATATTTTTGAGTTTTAGATAGTGGCGAAAATCCCAAATAAAGGAAAAAAATCTCTGGGACATTTCTATTATTCCACCCACCTCCATTTTACCGGCCACTAGCCTCATGATTATCATCGCAGTGGTCTTGGTGTTCATCATACCATACTGTATATTCCACAGTACCTTTTTTTTCTGTTGTCGATGTTAGCTATACCCCGTCCAATTAGAGGATACTTCTTAGTACGGCCCTGTAACGATTAAGTGCAATATGCGTGAATATGTCTGGGTTTAGTTTCTTTCTTCAATAAATAAGTTGTAGCTGAAAGAGCTGTAAAACCTAAAATACCGTCAATACCATCATGAAAATTTAATATTACATTCTCCAGAGACTATACTTCGAAATATTACTAAAAAAAATTATTTTTTGTAAATTCTAGAGCACCGGGTCCCCTTAAATTCCGGAGAATATACAAAATTTGTTTTAAAAGTGTTATTATTCTGTTACGTAGCATACTTTTTTTTTCTAGACTCGTCTACCGGTTATAGCAAATGGCATGCCCTCCGGATTATCGTTTAAAGAGCTATATCACTACGGACAAGAAATTAACACAGGTCTGTACAGTTCTGTACATGAATATATTAATCCAATAAGCTTTTTCAGGTTATTTTAGGCAATACGACTACGGTGCTATAGTAAATATTATAAAATACGGTAGTACTACGCCACCATCTTACGATGTGAAGAAAATTACTTGTCCTGTTGCTTCATATTACGCAAAAAATGATTTTTTTGCAGCAGTTTCGGTGAGTATATTTCTATAGTATTTTAAAAAACAAATTAAAATTTTTATTATTTAGAAACCAAAACGACGTAATGAAATTTTTCTGATCGATCAAACTATGAACTATTTTTAATTTACCTCTTTCATACCTAATGTACTATGTAATGGTAATGTAATGGGACTAATACTGATTGAAGATTTTTTTCCTGGTGCTGATAAGTTTTTGTGTTTTTGCGTCATATCGTCGAGATCGCACTCGTCAAGTTGTAGTCTCTCGGCTGAACACGCAGAACGTCCTAGATGTAGAAAAATAATATACATCCAGAAAAAAATCTATAACATTATCATTTCGGGTTTCAATACATTTGTTTTGAGAAAGATCACGACGTTTCTTTAAAATATCGATTGGCAAGTATTAGCCGCATCAAGTGAGGTCCAACTGCTGAATAGTTCACTCAAGTTGGACACATTACACTCGTAGAGTCATTCGGGATGCGCAGATGCGCAACAGTGCGCAGTGGGTAAGGGGAGGGGAGCGTCGTGACATGCGTAGGCAACTTAAAGGTATGGTAACGAGGAATTAGTTTATGCGCGAGATAGCGACATTCCGTTGTCCATTTGCTTGTAAAAAAATATTACGAATTCGACGCTGTAACTATAACTTTTGCCATTGCTACAAAGATTGTCACAACGTACTGTTTAATTTATTACGTTACGTTACGTTATTTATTACGTTACGTACTTAGTAATTTATTCAAGTTCACTGTTCAACATAACGTTTTAGGTTATGTTTGGTATGGGTATAAGAGTATATATAAAAAATGTCGGTCTTGGGTAAGTATGAGCATGCACACACTTACCCCCGTTGTTTTGTTTTTAAGAAGAAACAATGAATTCACGAATTATCAAGAAATCACGACATTATCAAAGAAAAATACTTGAACAAGCTCCTGTTACAGAAATGTAAATTTCTCGAGCAAAAGAACTTATAGCTAGTGGAAAAAGTAAAAGAGCTGCTGCAAGTGAGATCGGTATCAGGAGTCTTGTCTACTAAAAGAGACTAAAACTTGATACAACTGCTTCTTCAATGAGTCGGTGGAAGCCAATGTTTAATGAAGAACAAGAAGCCGAATTTGTGAAACGTTGTAAGCAAATAAACGAAAGATATTTCGGTTTGACCATAACCCATTTGTGACGGCTTGCTTATGAGTATGCTGAAGGTAATAAAATTGAAAATCGCTTCGATTAAGCTTGCAAAATGGCGGGATTAACCCTCCGTCAATCTGCAGCAACTAGTCTAGCTCGAACGATTGGATTTAATAAAGTTCAAGTTGATCGTTTTTATAAGAACTTGAATGAATTATATAAGAAGTATAACTTCAAATCGAACCGTATCTATAATGTTGATGATACATGAATGAGCACTGTTCCGAAAAAAACTCCTCAAGTTGTGTCAACAAAAGGAAAAAAAGTGGTGGGTTAAGTTGTGTCTGCAGAACGAGGTATCACAGTAACATCCATTTGCTGCATGAGTGCTACTTGCCGTTCCGCCTGCACTTATTTACCCTCGGAAAAGATCTCGTGATGATTTATTAAATGATGCACATTCTCAGAGCATCTGCATGGAATCTGATAGTGGTTTTGTCAACACAGATCTATTTATCACCTGGTTAGAAGATTTTCAATCCTTTGTCTACCCTACACTACAAGATCCAGAACTGCTGTTTCTTGACAACCACTCTTTCCATATTAGTTTAGAGGCAGTGACATATATGCTCGTGAACATAATATAATTATGTTAACATTGCCACCACATCGAAGCCACAAACTCCAACCACTGGACAGATCTTTTTTCAGCCCCCTGAAAACTAAATATTCCGTTGAATGTAATAAATTCATGTCAGAGTTTCCTGGAAAAGCTATTACCCAATACCATGTAGCTCGATTATTCAATGAAGCTTATAAAAAAGTCACCACATTAGGGAATGCTGAAGAGACGAACTCAAGACGAACAAAATGTTGTTGCTACACAGGATGAATCCTCTGAGAAAAATGATGGACAACCACTAGCAAGGATCAAAACATCATCAGATATTGAAAGCACTCATACTAAACAGGTTGAAGAATCCTGTACCAATACCATGTAGCTCGATTATTCAATGAAGCTTACAAAAAAGTCACCACATTAGGGAATGCTGAAGAGACGAACTCAAGACGATCAAAATGCTGTTGCTACACAGGATGAATCCTCTGAGAAAAATGATGGACAACCAGTAGCAAGGATCAAAACATCATCAGATATTGAAAGAACTCATACTAAACAGGTTGAAGAATCCTGTACCAATACCATGTAGCTCGATTATTCAATGAAGCTTACAAAAAAGTCACCACATTAGGGAATGCTGAAGAGACGAACTCAAGACGAACAAAAGGTTGTTGCTACACAGGATGAATCCTCTGAGAAAAATGATGGACAACCACTAGCAAGGATCAAAATATCATCAGATATTGAAAGCACTCATACTAAACAGGTTGAAGAATCCTGTACCAATACCATGTAGCTCGATTATTCAATGAAGCTTATAAAAAAGTCTCCACATTAGGGAATGCTGAAGAGACGAACTCAAGACGAACAAAATCTTGTTGCTACACAGGATGAATCCTCTGAGAAAAATTATGGACAACCAGTAGCAAGGATTAAAACATCATCAGATATTGAAAGCAATCATACTAAACAGGTTGAAGAATCCTGTACCAATACCATATAGCTCGATTATTCAATGAAGCTTACAAAAAAGTCACCACATTAGGGAATGCTGAAGAGACGAACTCAAGACGAACAAAATGTGGTTGCTACACAGGATGAATCCTCTGAGAAAAATGATGGACAACCACTAGCAAGGATCAAAACATCATCAGATATTGAAAGCACTCATACTAAACAGGTTGAAGAATCCTGTACCAATACCATGTAGCTCGATTATTCAATGAAGCTTACAAAAAAGTCACCACATTAGGGAATGCTGAAGAGACGAACTCAAGATGATCAAAATGTTATTGTTACACAGAATGAATCCTCTGAGAAAAATGATGGACAACCAGTAGCAAGGATTAAAACATCATCAGATATTGAAAGCACTCATAGTAAACAGGTTGAAGAATCCTGTACCAATACCATGTAGCTCGATTATTCAATGAAGCTTACAAAAAAGTCGCCACATTAGGGAATACTGAATCTGGTTTTAAAGTAAGTGGAACATACCCTTTCAATGACGATTTGTTTAGCGAGGCAGATTTTGCTCCATCATCGGTCACAGACCAGATCGTCCCTCTAGGCGAACAAAATGTTGTTGCTACACAGGATGAATCCTCTGAGAAAAATGATGGACAATCCGTAGTAAGGATTGAAACCTCATCAGATATTGAAAGCAATCCTACTGAACAGGTTGAAGAATCCATTGCTGAGTTTGATCCCACAACTCTTATGATTGTAGATCCTATTGATGAACAACTTTCTATAGAAGCTGCATCAACATCTACACCCAGAGTTTCAAAGAATGAAAGCTCTAATAAAGAGAATCAGCATCAACATATACCAATCTCGACGATCTCACAATTTCCAAAAATGAAAGAGAAAAGATGTTCCAATCGAACTGCAATGAAATCGCAAATAATTACAGCTAGTCCTTATAAACAACAGTTAGAAGAAAAAAAAACGACTCGAAGAAGAAAAAAAACCTAAGAACAGAATTCGTAAACCAGCATTGAGCGATGCTGCGCCTTCCGGACATGAAAATAAAAAAAACTGTACTGATGAAAAAGTTGTGAAAAACTTTTTGTTCCAGAACCTCCTGCTGAAGAATCCATCAAATGTATTAAATGCATGGATTGGTGGCATGAACAATGAACTTTATATGAAGGAGGTAGTTTTGAATGCGATAATTGCAAAGAAGATTTCTCCTAAAATTATAATCGAATTTCGTTTTAATTACCTTTTTAGTCAACTGATTTTATGTGATTTTATATTTATAAGTCGATCTCTAATTATACATTGATCTAATCTTCAAGACAATTTACTATTAAGACATTTATGACTATAAAAAAAATGCCCACACTTTCCCCAAATGCGTCTACTTACCCCACACGAGTATGCAATACGGGTCAAGTGTGCGCATTTTGAAATTTTCTAATTATTTTTTTTTTTAAGTGTCAAAGTTTTATGTGTTATTTCTTAAATTAATGATTAGTCAATAAATACTTTTCATATGCATGGTTTCATCATTCCTTATTTCTTATTGTCAAATTTTGATAACACTTTGAATGTTTAAGTGCGCACACTCGACCCGAATGACTCTAGGTGTGGACATACTCAAGGCATGTCAGGTATCATGTATTGCTTGTTGGTAGAAGATTTTCTTTTTTTAATCCAGAGGATCATTAATATGAATCAGTTTTTGTTAGTAACGATCAGGATTAAAATAACTTATAATCTACGCTGCTCAGTTGATCCCACCATATATACAGCCATATATTTTTTCATTTTTACTGGAATCATTATATCTTTTACTATTTTTGTTTTAACTTTTATCATTTTCATAGATTTTATGTGTTCAATTTTAAAAAAAACTATTTCCATATTTGTTCCTTTCTTTTGCTTATACAAGGTGTTAGGTAAACATGCGGCAAAAAATGCAAGGGGTTATTCCTTGTCCTATTCTAAGAATATTTTGTTCTATGATGATTTTTGAAAAACCCCTTTGCTTCGAAGATACAGGGCGAACAAAATTTGCGACAACCATATTCGATATTTGTTGAAATCATTAATGCAAATAAAAATAGGGTGTACGTCAATGAGTTTATCAAGTACAAAACATTTTTTTTTCGATCTCGATCACTTGGAACGGCTGTTTTATCTAGTAGGTGGATTTCATTGGTCGCATTTGTTTACATAGATTGAGTGACGTTTGGCTGTTTGGCGTGTCTTAAATAGTGAGTAAAGTCCTCTATAATAATGTATACAAACGCCGAGATGACTGACATGCACTTCATGTATGGACTTATTGTAATGTCCCCGACTGAAAAATCTTTGAAAACATTCATCGGCGTTTTCGTGAAACAGGCACATTGAAACGAACTGAAGGGCCAGGAAGATCACTGACTGTAAGAACGGTACAATTGGAACAGAATGTGCTGGACATGATAGCAGAAGAGCCTGGTAGTTCTACGCGAAAAATTGTAAATACTTTAAATGTGAGTCATTGGACAGTTTGGAGTATTCTTAAGGACAATTTGTTGTATCCATACCACATTCACTACTACTTGTTGATTTTCCTCCACGTATTGCATTATATCAATGGATATTGCAAACTTTACTTCGCATCCCTCTATTCCTGACACAAATTCTTTTCACCGATGAAGCCACTTTCGCAAGAAACTCAATAAGGGATTTTCATAATAACCATGAGTGGACAGATGAAAATCCGCATGAGGTATGCGAAGATAGTTTTCAACATCAGTTCTCGTTGAATGTTTGGGTTGGAATTGTAGGTGACTATCTAATTGGACCGGTATTTCTATCACAAAGACGTACTGGCGAGGTGTATCGCAACTTTTTGGAAGCAACGGTGCCTGAGCTTCTAGAAGATGTACCATTGGCAACAAGGCATGAAATGTGGTTTATGCACGATGGTGCACCACCACATGTCAGTTTGGTTGCTCGTGATTTTTTAACAGCAACATACGGATATCGCTGGATTGGTCGAAATAGGCCACACGCATGGCCTGCTCGATCCCCGGACTTAAACCCCCTGGATTATTTCTTCTGGGGATATCTGAAGTCATTAGTTTACGCTACTCTATTGAAGAATTTAGATGATTTGCGAAATCAGATAATTGCTGGGTGTAACTCAATTAGAAACAACCCTGGTGTGTTTGAAAGAGTTCGGCAGTCAATGACGAGAAGATTGAATGCTTGTATCAAGGCTGGAGGAAGTCATTTCGAACATTTATTGTAGATTGAGCAACTTTACATTTACTTTTTGATAATAAAATGTTGTTGATGTCATAAATTTTGTTCACCCTGTATCTTCGAAACAAAGGGTTTTTTTCAAAAATCATCATACAACAAAATATTCTTAGAATAAGTCAAGGAATAACCCCGTTAATATTTGCCGCATGTATACCTAACACCCTGTATATCTGCGTTCCATTTTAGAGAATATGTAACCATTTAATCTTGAAGTATCACATAGTTTGAAAAAAGTTCACCATCAGAAATTTCAGAACGTTTAGGTTTTGCTTTAAATTGCTTTAAAAGTGGCATATAAACTTTAATAAAGGAGTGAGCAGTAAGCAGGTTTTTTTAAGTAGCTTTAAAATTGTGTTAAGTGTGAAAGAGCATTAAAATGACATAGGCCTAAGTTTAGTCATATGATGCTGAACCATTCACCATATTTACCGGACTAAGAGCGAACTGGAGATTTACCGGAACTAAAATTGGTAAATAAATAAGCAAATATTAATATCTAACAATTTCCACTATATTTAAATTGTATGTATAATTGTTTTGACACAGTTTTCAAATACAAACATTTTTTCTCCTTTATTTGGGTTTTTCGCCACTGTAGAAAACTCAAAAAATATCAAAAATACCTGTTCTTATTTAAAGAAAGAATCGCTGGGTAAAAACAAAAAACCAAACGGAGACAAATTTCTCAGTGATTCTTTCTTGTAATAAATTTGCCTAACGAACAAAATTTTAAATATATAAAAATTTACAGACTTTTAACGTTAACGTTTCGGAGGGTAATCTCCCCCCGTTTTCAAAACTGAACTAGAAAATAAATTATATTAATTCGTAATATATAAAGTAACGAGTGAAAGTAAACATAATTTTTTGTATGTCAACGATACTTACATTGACAACAATGGATTTTCGTGACAGTGACATACTACCAAAATATATATATATATATATATATATATATATATATATATATATATATATATATATATATATATATATATATATATATATATATATATATATATATATATATATTTATAGGTAATGTTTACTGTGTGATTGTTTATTGTACTGATTGTGTATTCAAATATTTAAATGTTTTTAATTGAATTTTTTATAATCATTCAGACATTACTTAAATACAAACATGTTAAACATAGTTTAATGTAGTTAGTTGTGTGTTAGTATAGAGAAAACTTTTAGATATTAATCTTTGCTTATTTATTTAAAATTAATTTCCATCAAGTATCGACTATATTATTTATATATTTATTTTTAGGATGTTGAGAAACTTCTTCACGAGCTTCCCAACAAGGCTACCTCTAACTTGATTGAAAGCGAATCCTTCAACCATCTTGATTTTGTATATGCGAATGACGTAAAAGAAATAATTTTCGACAAGTTGATAAAAGTCGTTAACAAGTACAACCCTCTGAACTAAAAAATGCATTAGTTATAACTGTATTTTTTATTGTTCGAACAAATATAAATGTTTTGTTTAACAGTGGTACAGTTTTATTATCCATTACCAGAAAAAAATTAATAAAATGACGGTAAATATTTAATGAAACACTTTTAAGGAATAAAATATTTTCATTGTTAAAGTAAGTATAAATAAAAAACGTTTACACAACAGAAAAAAAAATTCAAAACACTAACTTATCCTGGTAAACCGTCTGAGAAAATTACCTGCAGTAAAAGTTGAATCAAGTGTCTCCTCCCCATGTAACACCCAAAAAGAATTAAATGATGCGCGGGCGTGCCTATTGTTTAATCTGGTCCTTGAGAGAATATGTAGCGTTTAAAAATTCTCGGCCGCTACAGGTCTATATCAGGATTGTGCAGCTTCACGGGCGTAGCCAAGGGGGGGGGGGGGGGGGGGTTCAAACCCCCCCCGAAATAAGCCAAATATTACCTAATATTATACCGAAAAAATACGAGGAATGAAGAGAGTTAAATTATTACATTTGAATTGAATATATATATCCGAACTATTGGACGTTGCGCACAGTAACGCCATCTCTTGTCGAGTAGTCGAACTATTTTGTATCGTATGGAAACTTTGCGTTGTTTCTCGATTATTCGCCACGCCCCTCGGTCGGAATGAGCGGAGCTTTGTGGAAGTTTGTGGTAGTTTCTGGACGGCTACTACTGGGCTGCTATATAAGCGGCGCGTGATCGCGCTTACGGCAGTATTGTTCCATGCGAACTCGAAGCGAATATAAGTGAAAAGTGGTGAACGAATAGTGAAGAGAATTAAGTGTACCGTGTAAGTGAGTAATTTTAGTGCAGTGTTATTCGGTGACCTTGTTAAGGATAGATACGTGAATCACTATTACTGTCGAAAAATGGAGGGGATAAAAAGGAAAGGTGTTAAACTTAAAGGTATGAACTACTGGAAAAAGTGGTGTAGTCAAGGGGTTTCTAATAAAAAAAATAATTTGGATTTAGCTATCAAAGCTTCAGCAACCTTGCATGCTGATAAGAAGACTGTGATGACAAGCGGGCCCTCGACCTCGACCTCAATCACCATAGCGAATGTCGAAATCGATGCCATGTCGCTGGTGCCCTGTTCGATACCTTCAACTGCCGAATCTACATCTAGTCTGCAACATACCAGCTTGCCTGTTATCTCATCTTTTACAACTGTAGTTAAGTTGGATGTTGGTTTTTACGCGAATCAAGAAAAAATCTTGGACGAATATTTTAAAGTCCAAATTTTAAAAACGCCATGGAACCCACCCAGAGATTATAAGTTTCCTATTTCCACAAAACGAAACTTGCGCTTTCAATTGAAATGGTTGGAGAGATTCCCCTGGTTGTCATATTCGGAATATGAAAGTGGAGCATACTGCAGAGTTTGCGCGGTAATGGAACGTTCGCTTGATGAAGGTAAAGGCGGTCATCAAAGGATCGGCCAGTTGGTAACCGAACCTTTTTGTAAGTGGAAAAATACCCTAGAAATATTTGAAGCGCATGCGAAATCGGGATACCACAAGCGAAATTCAGAACTGGCAGATAACTTTCTAAAAGTAATGTTTTCGCAGGCTTTTTCAGTCACTGAACAGCTGTCTTCTGGAAGAAAGAGACAACAAGAGGAGAATCGAAAGAAACTAATCCCTATCGTAAAAGCAATAATTTTTTGCGGCAAACAAGGCATCTCCTTGAGATGTAAAATCGATTCACGGCGCATAAAACAGACTTAATGGTTTGGCTCTCATGAACATTCACTATGGAACAGAAATTCATGCAGATGAAGTAATGGATATATTTAAAAGAAAAAGCCGAAGATTTCTTCTTTAATGGTTTTAGATTTAGCGCAGAGGAACGAAATTAATTTAACCATTTGATTTAAAGTTAAGAACGTTATAAATATGTCGTAATTTTTCCGATGAATATATAGATATTAAATTTTATGTAAGTATATTTTTGTTGTTTTATTTACTTCAAACTAAACCCCCCCACCTTGGTGGATTTCAAGCATTGCAGCTTTAACTATCTGGAAATAAAAGTAACCCTGAACACTCCGAATCCATCAAACTATTCTCTATTTACTATCTGTTACTTTAGATTTATCAGATCGATACAAATCATATTATACTAGACTATATATACTAGACTGTTCACACTCGTAACGAGAGATACTTATTATAACCTCAGTTATAATGCATAATAGCAATCAACATGTATTCAAATAGAGATGTTCTACATAACTTCTACATTGATAATATTATCGGCCAATAATCAAATATCAAACTGGGTACTCTTCCTGACACTGAGGGGAGAACGCGCAACAGTGCCAGCTTCGGGTATGAACGGTGTATCAAGGGAGAGCGCGCGAGATACCCACCCAAAGAGCTAACCAAAACATTATGGATATCCAACCACACCCTACGGTGTAACCTCTGGTACTGAGTTGTGCAATGGGTACAAAGGGAGAGCGCGCGATGTACCCGCTCTAGATACCAGAAAAGCAAAACAGCATTTACCCACTTCATGGTATTGAAGGGAGAGCGCGCGACAACACCATGGAGATCTCTATTCTAGAATTTACTAGTAGTATCTCTAGTATTTACTAGAATACAAACAGTCATTGCAAATTATCAGTTTAATTCAGTACAAATTATTATTTTAACAATGATAATTTTATCAATCAATAATAAAATTATCATACTGGGTACTGTTCCTAGCACTGAGGGGAAAAACGCACAATAGTACCACCTTCGGGTATGAACCAAGGGAATGTATCAAGGGAAAAGCGCACGAGATATTCGAGAACGACACGACACTTCACTTGTTCACGGTATAAATGAAAATGTTGGTTTCAAATACTGAAAATGAAGCCATCTCTAAAGATGCCCCACCATTATCCAACATCTGGAGGTTAACTACCCTTAAATGTTATCCAAGCTTTCAAATAGAATAAGCGCACTTATATTGAGTATAAACACAACACAACCCAGCGTCAATTCTAGCGAAAATTGAAATGTAGTCGACATCTGGTTTAATGTGATAAAAACCATCTTTACCAAAGAAACAGGCGATAAAACTATCGTTTTGCCTGAGATGGGACAAGACACCGGCAGATGTAAATTAAGCAAACATATTTCTTACATTTGTATGCTAAAAGACCTTCTAAACAAACGACAGGCCTATCGTTTTATTTGAGATGAAACCGATGTCTTAAAAATATATACTAAACAAAAATATTTCTTACAATTATCTGTTTTATTCAACAATTTAAAAAAAAACCCGTTCAATTTGAAAACCCCTTTAGGTACATCGCAAAAAAAACATTTTTTTAAATCAGAAACAGCATTTTAATTATGACTCATATTTGTTAAATGAAAATCATTGTTTCGATAGTGATTTCAAAATATTGCATGTTCAAAATAAAGGCAAAAACCGATTCATCTTGACAGTTTAAAAACAAAGCGATATAAGATATAAAAACTCTTCTCGATGACCAATTGAACGCGGATTTCCCAAAGATATATGTATATTATTTGTGTAAACATTTTTTTAACTATATCTACTTTAGCAATGAAAATATTTATTTGTCAATATCATTCTGAAGTTACGTGACGAAACACGTCAAATATAAATAGTATAAAGAAAAAATTTGACAAGAAAAGTCTTTCATTTAACATGTGTGATGAATTTTCATCAAGTAGCAGTCAATACAAACCAAATGTGAAAGGAAAAAACTTATTGTACCAGGATTGTTCTTGATATACACATAGAACATGTCTCCCAAATAATTATTAACAGGGAATATTTATAGCCTCTGTAGTTTTAGCTCTTGGATTATCCATACACAAGTTGTAACTATTAAATAACGAGACTGACACTGAAAATATTTTATTTTGATTTCATACATATTTACTTATTATCACCTTCGATATACACTCCTCCTCTATTTCTACAACGCTCCAGGCGATCTTCCATTGTTCGAAACTGTTCTGGAAGTCTTCTTCTGTCAGCTCCTTCAGAACGAGTGCCGTTTTCCCTTTCACAGCTTCAACGGACTCAAATCTTGTTCCATTTAAGCAGATTTCACCTTAGGAAACAGATGGAAGTCGCGCGCCGAAGATCCGGTGAATAAAACGGATGGTATAACATAGGGATACTGTACTTGGCTAAAAAACCTCATGATAGGCAATGCGGATTGTCTTGACAATTGACAATTGACAATTCGGGTCGTTCTTTCTTTATTATATCACGGAATTCAGCAAGAACGGGAAGGTAGAATAGATGAGTTATAGTTTTATCTTCTGGAACTCAGTGAAGGTACACAATCCCATGAATATCGAGAAAAAAAATCCTCTTTGCTTTGAATTTTGATTTGCTCCTCGCGCTTTTTTGGCTCTCGGTGAATTTGGACTCCTCCGAACCATGGGTTGACGCTTTGTTTCAGGAGCATAAGTAAAAAAACCACGATTCGTCATATGTTATTATCCATTCCAATAAGTTTGGATCATTTTCAATGGCGTTCAAAGTGTCAGTACAAACATTTTGCGGGCTTCTTGTTCTTCTCTTCTTTTCGCCAGTTAAAATTGTCATTTAAAATTTGCCGTACGTATTTTTTCGATATTGTCATGTGTTTTTGATGTGGAAGGGCGACTCGATCATGGATTATCTTCAACCTCTTCTCGGTTATCTTGAAAACGTTTAAACCACTCAAAAACACGTACAGGCGATAAACATTCATTACCATATACTTCCTTTAATAAATTATAAGTTTCAGTAGCGGTTTTTCCAAGTTTCAAGTGAAATTTCACAACAATTCGTTGCTCTATCTTAACAATGTTCCGGTGAAACAAAAAACTCAAAAGCAAATAGTTATACGGATTTGTTTACAAAAGCGAGAGGTGCTGCATTTGAAAGAAAAGGCTTCAGGCTAAACAGCTGTTGGTCGCTGGCGTTTGGCGCATGCATACTTCTGTGAAAGTGTGAGTCTCGTTATTTATTAGACACATCTTGTACAAAGTAGATCTATAAAAAACAGATGTTTATGAAATAAGATCCGGGGCAAAACGATAGCACACGCGTGTTTTTTTCAATTTTTTACATCTTTTTTCGATATTATTAGTTCCTTCTTGTATTTAGTAAGTTGACTTACACCAAAAAATGTACCTGATAAATTAATATCGATAAAGACTGTTGTATCTGAAATTACAGGATTAACAGACTAGAGAAATTAGTAGTGCAAATTCTGCAACGAATGGATACAATGATGAATGTTGTGTCTAAATTGCTTGATAAGCTCAATTAACGTACATGCATTTAAAAATAGCCCTTTGGGGCCTAGTTAACCGTGGTCCCGGTTTAAGAATTCATAACTATATAATATATAACACTTAACATCTGGATGGTACAGCCCATGGTGGTAGTGCAATAATAATTAAAAAAACAATTAAACATCATGAAGCACTCAAGTTCCAGACAGCACATATTCAGGCAACTAATGTCGTAATCGAAGATAAGAGAGGTCCAATAACTTTATCTGCCCTTTATTGTCCTCCACGTCACAATTTGAAAGAAGATCATTATGCTGAGTACTTTTCCACATTAGGCAGTAGATTCCTGGCTGGTGGTGATTACAAGGCCAAACACTTTAGATGGGGTTCAAGGTTAATAACTACTAAAGGTCGAGAGCTCATAAAATATATCGACAAAAATAATCCAAACACTTTGTCTACTGGTATTACTAAATGTATACCTACTAGCAATTGTCTAGCAGAACAAAGCCTCCCACAATAGTAACAGTCAGTTCAAATATCATCAATGTACAAAAACCAGCCCTACTCACTAATAAAAAAAACGAACTGGGATTTGTTTAAACACCTGCTTGATGAAAGAATACATACTGATATCCTGTTAAAACCTCCTGAAAACATCGACAAGGCTGTAGAAGATCTAACTATAACAATACAACAAGCCGCCTGGGATGTAACTCTGGGATGAAATGAGTAGTCAAATCCAGAAGCAGAATTGCTCTGTAATAGCAAAATATGCAATTGCCAAAAAACGAAGACTACGTAAAAGGTGAATAACAACTAGAGCCCCAGTAGACAAGACAAGATTTAACAGAGCAGTGAAAGAGGTAAAGAAATTACTCAGTAATGAAAAAAATGAAGCAATTCAAAATTACCTTGAAGGTCTTACTCCCACTGAAGCTACTGATTACTATCTGTGGAAAGCTACAGTAAAAATCAATAAAACACAAGAGAGCATACCACCAATCAGAAAACAGAATGGAACTTGGGCAAGAACAGATG
This sequence comes from Cosmopolites sordidus, assembly GCA_031761425.1. Taxonomy (NCBI): domain Eukaryota; kingdom Metazoa; phylum Arthropoda; class Insecta; order Coleoptera; family Curculionidae; genus Cosmopolites; species Cosmopolites sordidus. The sequence continues at coordinate 45,982 of JARFXV010001026.1, read as the reverse complement.
CTGATAAGGCTGAAACTTTTGCAATACATCTAGATAATGTTTTTCAGTCATTTCCAATGAAAATTTTAAGAAAAGAATCGGAAGAAATAACTTCATACCTTGAAACAACATTCCAAATGGCAGTTCCTATTAAAGCCATAAAAATTAGTGAAGTTAAGGCTATGATTCACAAAAACCTCAACCCAAAGAAAAGTCCAGGATTTGACCTTTTAACTGGGAAAGTCGTTAAACAATTACCGGAAAAAGCATTACTTGCGATTAAAAGCAACCTTGCACAAATTTATAATGCAATACTTAGAGTCGGCCATTTTCCATCACAGTGGAAAGTAGGACAAGTCATATTGATTCCAAAACCTGGTAAATCGACGGAGGAAGCATCATCATATAGACCCATTGCACTTTTGCCTGTTTTGTCAAAGCTTTTTGAGACATTGTTCCTAAAGATGCTGAAGCCAGTTCTTGACGAACTAAATATAGTTCCAGAACACCAATTCGGATTTCGCCAAAGACAGGCAACAATCGAACAAGTGCACAGGCTAGTGAAAAGTATAAATAACGCCTTTGAAAATAAAAAGTATTGCTCGACTGCATTCTTGGATATTACACAAGCCTTCGATAGAGTGTGGCATTCTGGCTTACTATACAAACTTAAATCAAAACTTCCTACACCATACTATCAGGTACTGTTATCATACTTGACGAACAGATACTTCGCTGTCAAATATAAAGGAGAAATAAGTGACAAAATCAGGAGTACCTTAAGGTAGTGTCTTGGGTTCCATACTTTTTCAAATCTTCACTGTTGACCTACCAACTACACCAAACACGTCTATAGCCACCTTTGCAGATGATACCACAGTTATGGCAATAAGCAGGGTACCAAGATATGCATCTGAGAAGCTTCAGGAAGCTCTTAAAGGGATAGAAGAATGGATACAAAAAATGGCGTCTAAAAATCAATGAGGCAAAATCTTAGCAAGTCACTTTTACCTTAAGAAAGGAGTCAGGTCCGAGTGTAACACTTAATGGACATCAACTTCCCCAAGCAGACTGTGCAAAATATCTTGGAATGAGACTTGACCGAAGACTACACTGGAAACAACACATTTTTATAAAGAGGAAACAACTTGGCTTAAAATTATCCAAACTCTACTGGTTAATAGGTAGAAAATCCAAATTATCGTTGTTTTTAAAAAAATTAATTAATCAAAAAAGGTTTAAAAAAAGTTTATTCTTGGGTGGACGAGTGTTTTTTTTTCCCACGTATTTGTTGTTGGCATTACTTTGTTTATTAAAATAGGTATTACTGATGCTCCTTGGTTCGTGACAAATCAAACTTTACACCGTGATCTAACAATAAAGCCTGTGCTAGAAGAAGCCAAGTGCGCGAGTGCGAAGTATCTATCGCTACTTGAATTGCACCCCAACTCCCTTGCTGTTAGCCTTCTGGATAATAGCCAAAAGCCGCAGAGACTGAAACGCTGTGATCCTTTAGAGATCAGCTATAGAATTTAAGATATAATTAAGATATTCTATTATTCTAGTTATAAAGAACCTAAGTTCCTGTATATGTTAGGCCTTTAATGTAAGCTCCATAATCTCTGATGCTTGACAATTATTTGCCTTGCCCTTAATGTTGTAACAGTTCCTTATTACCTTTTAGTAGATTGTAAATATATGGGAGATTAAAAAAAAATCTGAAATAATTTAATTGAAAAGATTTATAATTAAAAATGATAGCCTGTGAACTCCCCCTCCTTTATCTAAAACTGCAATCATCTGATTGTTAAGGGTTTCGTAAAAACACTTGATGTTATTTAGAGAAAATCTGGCCCACGCAATTGCGTTTTTTTAATACCCCTTAATTTGTACGTGGTGTATATTTTGACAACTTTAAGTGTATTATGTAAACTTGAAGAGATTTACCACTAAATACCAAATCACTTTTTTTGAACTGCTCGACGCACGTTTCGCTAACCATGTTAGCGTCATCAGGAGATAATTTAATCTAAAAAATCTGGTATTTTTGTTTGTTTTTACTTTGTATATTTTCCTAAACTGTTATTGAATTTGTATCCTACTTTCTGATATATTCTCTCCTGTCTAGTATTTGTAGCTTTTCTGCTTTAGTTTAAATCATCACTTGATGGTGCTAACATGGTTAGCGAAACGTGCGTCAAGCAGTTAAAAAAAAGTGATTTGGTGTTTAGTGGTAAATCTCTTCAAGTTTAGTGTTTCACACCAAAGGTTCCAATAGAAGAATTGATGTATTATGTATGACAGTGTATTATGCTTTATTCAAAATAAAAAAAAACTCTTTATTGAAGAACCTATTCAAAATTAATTAAATAACGTTAAAATTATCTATATCTAAACACGAATAAAAAAATCATATCGCTTTGTAATAAAATTTCTATAAACGAAAAAGCTGCACAAAAAAAGTTGTTTCACATTGCCATAATCTCAAATTTTATCTAATCGTTCAATATAAATGTGAGCCCGTTACGTACTCAGTATTATTTTTTTTTCAAATTGTGGTCATAAAATTCAAATCTTAACAATGAAACTTTTACTAATAAGTTTACTGGTTTTATTTGGAAATGTTAAAAGTCAAAGTGATCATGATGTCGAGGAATTTTTAAAGTTGATTACGGAAATGTTGGAAGCTGCAGCCAAACTGGTACATCTAGATCCAGACGCAAATCTTTCTATAGTAAGAAAATTTTAATGTCATAATTAGTCAGTTTAAGTGTTTCGTTGTAGTTAGTTACATTAATGTTGGAAAACTGTAGATCTATTACGTGATCTATCCCATGGAATCTTATCTCGGACTTTCTCTAAATATTTACTTGCCCAGAATGAGTTACTTCGAACTCTCCCCATCAATTGTGAAAACTATAAAAACCGTATATCCTGTTATTTTTCTCTTTTTTTTTTGCCTATTTGCTTATTCGCTCCAGAACCAACCACCATCCATTTCTCTGAGGTGTTACTTTTTGTAGTTTCAAAAGCCATTACTACTAATATCCGTATTGGGTTAATAATAAATTTTATTACAAAGATAAACCATTTTTTTTAATCCTTCTCCGAAATGCGATAGTTATTTTTTCTGGTTGTGCCGTTTTTCAATATACAGTATGGATCTAAACTTGTATTTTTCGTAGATACAAGAAAAGTTGTTTCCTGGTGGTACCGTTTTTTAATGTTTAAATTTTTTAATGTGATACTAAACTCAAAGAGATTTACCACTAAACACTGAATCGCTTTTTTAGAGTTCTCGACACACGTTTCGCTAACCATGTTAGCGTCATCTCCTAGATTTAATCATCTCCCGATGATGCTAACATGGTTAGCGAAACATGCGTCGAGAAGTGCTTCCGTATTTAGTGGTAAATCTCTTTGAATTTAGTGTTTTACACCAAAGGTTCCAATAGAAGAATTGATACAGTGTTTAGATATATTACAATTCACTTTTATAAGTTACGTGAGTTAACCTTAATAAGTCACGAGATCAAATAAAGGCTCTGTATATTAATAAATAGTTTTCAGTTTTTTTTAATGGCCCAAATAACAGAATCTGATTATGCTAAACTTGATAAACTATTTTAGATAGAGATATTAGAGAAGTATGGGTATCCGGTCGAAGAGCATAACGTTACAACAGAAGACGACTACATTTTGACAATGCACAGAATACAAGCAGGAAAGGAAATAGTTACGGACAAATCGAAACCTGTAGTATTTATGGTCCATGGTTTAGGTGGTTCTGCAATGCAATATGTAAACCCTGGACCAAACAAAGCTTTAGGAATGCTGTTTGCCGATGCAGGTAGGCAAAACACCATATAAACTTAAGAATAGTTTTATCCAGTACTAGGAAATGTGTAAATAATGTAGAGATTGTATATATATATATATATATATATATATATATATATATATATATATATATATATATATATATATATATATCATCATCATCATGTCTGTCCATCTGTCATCTCCATTTCAATTGTTTTACTCTTCCAATGATGTCACAGACTTTTGTTTGTTCCCTGGTCCATGCGCAGGACTTTCTGTCTCGTCTTGTAATGCCAAGCATACATCTTTCCATTCCCCTCTGTACCACCCGAAGTTTTTGAATTGATTGCGATGTGAGTGTCCAGGTTTCACTTCCGTATGTCATAACGGGTAGAACGCACTGATCGAATACTTTTCTTTTCAGGCAAAGTGGGAGTCTGCCCTTGAACATATATATATATATATATATATATATATATATATATATATATATATATATATATATATATATATATATATATATATATATGTTAGTTCGTAGTGTTTTGCGGATGGAAGAATACGCTAGACTATTAGTCCGGGAGTACAACCGATCGTTTGTGTCCCGTTTTGTTGGGAACGTGTAGACGTTTCGCCACATCGAACAGGAACCACATCGGTTCTGTTCCAACACCATCTACAAACAGGTCACAAAATCGACTTCGACAGTTGCCGACAAATTGCAAATATCCTTAACAACAAAATAAGAACCATATGAGAAACAATAGAAATAGAAAAAATCGGGCGCCTAAACAGAACAGAAGATGCCCTCAACCTGCCAGACACGTGGAAACCAATAATTAACCGACAGACTGAAGCTCACCGGCTGCAGTTGGTAGAGCAATTGACTACCACTGTGACACCACAAACATCGTCCGAGTGGGCGGAGCCAACACCAAAACCAATAAGAAGTACTTACCATCACAATCTGCGACCCAGAAGAATATAAATATTAAGAGACAGTTTCCACAGCTTTCGAGAAAAAAAGAGAGAGAATAGTCTGAGCCTTCAGAGAGTGCACATCCCTCGGAGAGAAAGTGTAAGTGTGATAAACGACAAGTAAACGAATAAACCATGGATAACATGGAGTTAGACATGGAACCTTTTAAAGAAATAAACGCTGAGTTCGAAGCACAAGGCTTCATCCCGATAACTTACGGGATGCTGCATGGCCACCATCTGCAGTGCCAAAGAGATCACCTCCAAGTTATTGAGGACCTGCAAAGGGAAGTCATTATACTAGAGGAAGAAATCATACAGTTAAAGAAAGAGGCGAAGGAATCCAAAAACACAAATAAAAGCCTAATGAAGAGCACCAAAACCAAAGCAGCCGCTGATGCTTCTGCTAAGAAAAACAAACAAACCACAAAAATCACGCCACCAACAAAAGTAGCTAAAGGAACGCAAAGATCGTTCAAGATTCCAACCTCAGTAAAAGGTTCACAGACAACAGTGACCCAAACAGAAAGCTCCGAGGCCGGTACGCAAACTATCGCCCCAGAAGAGCCAACAAAAACAGTCGAGGTCCAGCCGGACCCCGAAGAAGGAAACAGCACTCACCGAACAGGATGGGTACCAACAAGTGTCCAATCGAACAACGAAAAGGAAGAGGAAAAAGACGTCAACTTCCGTAGCAAGTCAACCCATGGAAGAATCGATCGTCACTCCTCCACCGATATCGTCAACCAGAAACAATGAACAGCCAATAACAACGGCACCAAAACCAGTAAAGAAAGCGGCAACTTCAGCAACTGTCGCCAACGCCAGACCAAAGCCGATAGTCCTAAAAGACAAATCAGCTTTCCAAGAGGTAATGTGCATCCTCAAGAAAACAAACGTAGCTGTCGGGCCAGCCAAGACGTTAAGAAACGGAGTCCTCATGGCCCCCGTTACCGAAACTGATAGAAAAGCTCTGATATAGCTTTTCGAGAAGAAAGGGTACCCGTACTCCACAATAGAATCAAGCAACAGGAATCTACATGTCTTATTTAAAGGCGTGCTAGAGACCCTTCCGACTGAAGATATCAGAAAGGAGCTACAATTCCTAGGCTATCACCCCACTGCCGTCACAAGATGGCAAAATAAGGAAAGACAACCCATTGCAATCGTACATGTAAGTGTGCAATGAAAAATCCATCCTGAATGAAAAACGTCTCTACTACCAGCCCGTCAAAGTAGAGAAACAAATCAAAAGAAGACCAGTTGCGAAAAATCCAATTCCGCAGCGCCAAACCAAAGAGAAAAGGACCGAACCAAAACCAGTGACAGTTTCCGATCAAGTCGAAAGAAACATCCGAAGCCCCTCCCACCAGGCGGAGCAAAGTCAACAGCAAGTCGAGTCTTCACCCGATTTTGCTAGCCACCTGCAGAGAATAGTAGATCAATTGCGAAGGCAATTAGAACCAATAATCAAACAATGCCAGTGAAAACTGGTACCAAGGAAACGCCGCCAGCGGAACCCCAAATGGCCTTGCGGCCCGAATCCGGAGCAGAGAATCAAACTCATCATCCAATTAACAGAGGTCACAACAAAGCGTACCTTTGGACACCGAAATAGCGTAGAGTTCGGACCTACTTGGGCTAGATAGAAGCCTCCTAAAAACCAAAATAAACTTCAACACCGCGGAAGTCAACCTGATTAGAAACATGTAGGAGCCTCAGGGCTGACATAAAACTATGGCTGAGGAACTAGGAAATCCACAGCTTTCAGTCTTCAGACAAGCATTGAGAATGTCAAGTGTGACCTTGGCGAAACGTCTGCACCTTCCCAACAAACGGCACACAATGTTAATATCCAAGTTTTCACGGATGGAATAAATGTTATAATTCGAGTTCGAAGCGGTCTATGAAGAGGTCTATTGACTCCCGAACGAAAACAATTTTTAACATATATATACGACGTTTCGCCAAAATTTCATTTGGCATTATTAAGTGTTATCCGCTTCGAGTGAGGAAACCAACTGAGTTAGTCTGGGCCGGATCTGAGCATCCGCAGACTAAAATTGACTAACTTGGGCATAAGAAATATTCCTATACCCACTGATTTTTTTTGCGGGAATTACATTTCCTCGAGAAGTTTTTGCAAATACCTAGAAAACCGTTGGAGTTGTTGAACAGCACTTTATCAACCAATAGCTTTATCAACAGCGCTTTATCGACGTAATCCCTTCTCACTGTAATAAAATGGAATGTTTTTTCCAGACTTCCAATCTGGAAACCTTCCAATGAGTGTTTTATAAATCTTATCTTTTGTGTTCCTTTAAATAAATATGTCACTCTTACAGACACCTTTTGCATATTCCACATGTTTAAATGTTAATTATAATTAATAAATGGACTTTTTATTAAATTGATATTTTATTTCAATATAGGATACGATGTATGGTTGGCAAATACAAGAGGAACTGTTTACACCAGTCATAAAACACTTACACAAAAAGATTCCGACTTTTGGGAGTTTAGTTTCCATGAAAAAGCTATACGCGACTTACCGGCCAGTATCGATTATGTCCTAGATGAAACTAAACAAGAGAAAATAACTTACGTTGGTCATTCAGAAGGAACAACAGAAGCACTTATCTTGACATCGACAATACCTGAATACAACAAAAAAATTAATCTAATAATACTTCTCAGTCCTGTTGCATATATGGGAAATATAACTAGCCCTCTACCGCGTATGCTGGTAGAACATATGGATATTTTGCAGGTAGGTTCACCTATCAGCTTAAAACAAATAGATTTTATTTATTATTTTTATACAGAAGGTTTTTTATAATTAAATCAAAATTTTTTATCAGAAAAGACCCTTTTTTTCCCGTGCTTCACATACCAATTACCGAACTCTTAAATCGTTACCAAACGTCAGCAAGCGTGTCCTGCAATCCCATTACTGGCCTTAAGCAGTCAGTCATCGGGCTCGAACTGAGTGTTTGAAAACACTCAACACTAAAGACTAAACACTCAAGACTAAGACTATATACATATATTATTATTATTATTATTATTCACGTATGGGCCCTGGTGGACCACGCGAAATACAATTAGAGGTATTTGTTGTCATTATCCTTCCTTTGCCTCCATACTAATTTCATTTTTTCGCTATGAGCTTTTCTCCTTTCGTCAGACCAAGTTGTTCCAGTCTTCCTACATATTTTCCCTCTGGCCAACCTCCCAAACGTTAACCTTGTGTCTGAAATAGCCTCTATCCTGAATTTCACATTGTGTAATATTTGCTGATCTTAGATCCTCTTTAATTGCAACAATCCATTTAATTATTTCTTATTTAGCTCTACTCCCATTTTCATAAAATTCGACTATTTGTCTAGTTAGTCTACTAGGATTCATCCGTTTTATGTGTCCGTAAAACTTAAGTCTTCTTTTTCTCATATCGCTATGTATATCAGTGTATTGTTTCATTTCTTGGTTTTCTGGAAGTCGGTATGTTGTGCCATTTATTTGTTTGGGGCCTAAGATTTTTCTTATGATTTTTCTTTCCTTCTTTTCAATGTCCTCGATGTCTCCCTTTCTATTCATAACGAGCGTTTCTGCCCCATATAGACATTCTGGTTTAATAACTGTGTTGTAATGTCTTAGTTTCGTGTTTTTAGATATGCATTTTTTGTTGTAAATATTTTGTGTACGTCTTAATGCCATTTCCATTTTTTGACATCTACCCTTATTGGCTGCTTTTTCCAACCCATTTTCCATGATTATTTGACCCAAATATTTGAACTGAGAGACTCGTCTGATGCTACCATATTTTGTTTTTAGAAATGGTGTTCTTAGTCTGTTGCACGTCATGTATTGTGTCTTTTCAAAGGAAATTTGGAGTCCTACCTTTTCTGCTGTTTTCGTCAATCAGGATTTCAATCTGTTTTTGTGCCGTTAATATATCTTGAGTCAAAATTGCTAGATCATTTAAAATTTAATGTTATACAATGAAAGTTTATTAATATGTATATATTTTTTCTTTATATATGTTATGTTATGAAAATTATATCTGTTAAACTTTTCTCGCCTCCCTTTACATTAGTCCGTACTTCTCAGTTTAAAAAAAGCTACTCTAGCTCATTTATATACTTTGAGGACGTCGAAACAGACGTCAATACCATTATCGCCAAAAAAGGCGAGAATCAATTTGGGAATTTAATATGTTTCTTATAAATGCAAATAATGTGATTTTTATTGTTATTAAGAGATTTTTAATCATGTTTGGTAAATATACATTAAATAAAAAATGTTGGTTATATATTTGCTTGTTCCATTATAACGTGTAGATGTTAAATGTCCCGTAATTGAATTTTACTGTAATTAAGAAGTTCCCAATGTTTTATTTCCATTATTTCATTCTTAACAGACCATATTCAACCTCCTAAACATCAAGGGTCAACCATTCAGTCCCTTACTGGCAGCTCTAGGAAAAGTAATCTGTAACGATGAAAGCAATTTACAAGGAGTGTGCGTAGCTGTATTAGAATTTATAATGGGATTTGACATCTACCAATTCAACAAGGTAAATACGAAGTGTATAAATAACTTAATGATATTGATTTTTACAAACCTTTATATCCAACTGAAATTACAATTCTACGTTGTCTCTCAAAGTAGTGGCCACAGAGCGCTGGAAACAATTTACCCACTTTTCAAAGCAATACTGCTTTCAGTGTTCCCCAGTGTGCCAAAATAATGTTCGTCCAGCGAAATTTTCAATTTTGGAAAAAGAAAAAGTCACAAGGACTCAAGTCTGATGAATAACGAGGCTTCGAAGCCACAGTAATGTTTTTACTTGCCAAAAACTTTTTAGTCGAAATTCATTTTCAAACCCTTTTTCGAAATATTTCAAGAGCTCCTCAGTAAAAACCAAAGTTTACTCTTTAGCCTTGACGCACACATTTCCGGACTTGTCACAGTTTGATATAATTTTGTGGGGCTAACGGCCTCAAAAATAACTAGATGGCACTGCATCGCAAAAACATAACCATCTTGAATAATATTGTCAGTTCGAAATTAAAAGACGGTTTTTGAAAAACCTTACACTCAAAAAAAATATTTAATATTATTTGAATTAAATTTTTTAGACGTACATGCCTGTTCTGCTAAACAGTATGCCTGCTGGCTCTTCTCTTAAAGAATTGTATCACTATGGACAAGAAATCAAATCAGGTTTTTCAAATTCTAATAAATTACGAACATCTTTTTGTTCTAATTCAATCTGTTTTAGGTTATTTTAGGCAATACGACTACGGCACGATAGAAAATCTTTTAAAATATGGTAGTGCTACGCCCCCATCTTACGACGTGAAGAAAATTACTTGTCCAGTTGCTTCCTATTATGGAAAAAATGATTTCTTTGCTGCAATTTCAGTAAGTTTATCATAAAATAAAAATTATTTGATTTGTTTAATATGAGGGGGTAACAAAACAAAACAAAAAAGAAATTACGTTAAAATATGATTAAGTACAATATTATCTTTTAATAATAAATTAAATCTCTTTTATTCAAAAGTATATGCATATTATTAATGCAGTAATCTTGAAGTATGACCTTCAGCTTGCTCAGTAATTTTTCTTTTATGGCTTCAATTGACACAATGCCTTCCTTAAAGCAGTAATATTAGATTCATGAACAGAAAAAGTCACATGGAATCATATCAGGCGTATACGGTGCTTGGTTGATGATGTTCATTGAGTTTTTGGCCAAAAACTCTTGCACAGCGATGAGTTTGTAAAACGGTGCAAGATCCATTAATTGTCCTTTCACAAATCTGACCATTTTCGACGAATATTCTCGCACAAATAGTATTCCTTGTTCACCTTTTGTCTCTCTGGAGGAAATTCTGCGCGTACCACACTAACAAAATCAGCTGATATATACCAAGTGGTTTGACCTATTGCGTATCAGTTGGACATAGTACCTAGGCTCAGTGCTGCCACCTTACAGCAGAAAAGAAAATTAAAGAATATTTTATGCCGGCTTTGTAAATCAGAAATTATTTTTATACTTTTTATAATGAATATATATGTTAAATAATGTTTTTTTTTCACTTTTAATGCTTGGTTTCACCTTTAACTCTGCCTTCATTTTAAAGTCTGTTCCTTCTTCTGATACCTTTAATCGCTGTTAGGTGTGTTTTATTTTTGTCACATGTACTTTACGTTTTTGTTACGTTCTTGGTACAAAAATTTCACCACTGTAGACGAGTATTAAAATAGTTTTTTGATTATTTTTTTTAAATTTAATTCTCGTCTATTTTTTTTTAATACTTTTGAAGTAATCTCCCCTCATATGTTAGCCAACAGTCCCAGGTCAAAAGAAATTTTCAGATGTGAAAATAATTCAACTGTTTTCTACATCCACAACAGATGTAAATCCGTCAGTCAGGTGAAGTTGCAGGGAGTTAAAAATCTGAAGGGGTCAAGTCTAAAGATGTCTCTGCGTGCGAGAAAATCTCCGTGTCCAACTAGGTAATCGTTTCTGATTCCACAATATATTCAACAACCTGATGGCTCACTAAGAATCCACTTTTCGATACAGATCAACCTTATACAGGTAGTTTGCGTCTACTGTTATTCACACCTAAGAGTTCATAAAGCACCCAATGACTCTAATTTTAAATATTTTCTATCTTGCGAAATCCAACAAAAATATATGAATTATTTTGCCACAAATCATTAAGTTTTTGTTTTTTTAGATAAAGTTTAAGGCAAATTTTATATGTTGTTAATTTATCCATTTTAAAAAACCGCCTTCAAAAATTTTTAATAATTATAAAAGACCCGATTATTTATAACTTAACAAGCAAAATGATATGCATTACTGTCAGATTTTAAAGACAATAAAATCATAGAAACTTTTTTTTTAGGATGTAGAAAAACTTCTTCACGAGCTTCCTAACAAAGCTCACTCACACTTGATGGAGTATGAGTTCTTTAACCACCTGGACTTTGTATTTTCCAATGACATGAAAGAAATGGTGTTCGATATAATTATTGATGTAGTTAAAAAGTATAATCCACTGAATTAATATATATATATATATATATATATATATATATATATATATATATATATATATATATATATATATATATATATATATATATATATATATATTTATCATATAAAGACTGTTATTAATTGTTAAGAATCCTGCATCAACTTTAACATTAACAAATAATAAGTCAAATGGAAATAAATGTATTTTCAAATTTAATATGCCAATAAAAGTAACCAAATATAAAAAAGTCCACATTGGCTATACAAATATTAATACAAAATGATTAAATCTTTGGTTGTAAGGTTTTTAATAAATAAAGTGTTTGATAAAGGATTTGTCTTATTGCAATTAAATAAATATAATTTCTTTTTTTTTTTGGCGGGGAGGGGGGATTTTCTCCACGATCTAAAAGTCAAAAATATTAAAAACATCTGTTCTTATATAAATAAAACAATGACAGGGCAAAACAAAACGGAGACTAATTTCTCAATGATTCTTTCTCTGTAATAAATTTGCATAAAGAACAATAATTTAAATATGAACAGTGACGACTCGTGAGGGAGGACGTTGGGGCGCGACCCCTCTAATATTTATCACAGTAAACAATTTTTCAGAGCAAAACACCATATTCTATTTACATTCACTTTATTTCCTTTAGCTAATTTTAAGATATTATTAAAAACTAAAATCTCCAAATGCAGAAGAACGTCTGCTGACCCATCATATCAAATAATGCGGATAAAAATTCCATCCTCTGACCACAATTTTTACATCGTTGATGAGAGGATTACCGCTAGCGACCGTACGCCATGGCATCTTATCTCGTCGTTGGTGTTACATGTTTTGTTGGTTGCCAGAATTCGGTGGTTTAACTGCTTTCTAAAACATGCGATTTGGACGTAGATTTTTAAACGCTGATTTGATGGGTTTGATATATCTCGCGTCACGTATTTCGTTCGCCTCGCGAATACTTGTTTTGATTTGTGATTTGCTACGTGTGTACAGACTGAGTAGTATTTTTAAATACAAATAATCAACTTTTAATACCAAACATGAAGGTGTCTGATTTAAAACAGTTAATAATGACTAGCAAAACTAGAGGATAGAGGAGTAGCAAAACTAGAGGATAGGACAACAGCAATGCATTTCGAACAGGAAATGAAAAGAAAACTAGGAATCAAGCTCAATGAAGAACATTTAGAGGAGGAATGGGTACGGATTGAAACAGTTATGAAGGAGGTAGCAGAAAAAATACTGGGAGAACCCAAAAAAAATCAAACAAATAGGTGGTTCGACGAAGAATGTAAACAAGTTTTCGAGCAAAGAAACAAGGCACGTCTGAGATTACTGAAAGAAAGGAGCGAAAGCAACAAAGAAAGATATGATCGCATCCGAAGGGGAGCCAAGACCATATGTAGCAGGAAAAAGAAAGAACTTTTAGAACGTGAATTAAAAGAAATAGAGGAATCATATGCTAATAAAGAGATAAGAAATTTCTATCAGGAATTAAAAAAAAGTAAAGGCAGTAGCGCTAGAAGACCCCACTATTTGAAAACTCAAGAAGGATCCCTGGTAGGAGATGTAGATGGAAAACTGAAAAGATTTGCCCAATATTTTTCAGAGACGCTAAATGAGACTGGTGAAGAAGGGAACTGGGGGGAACATGAAATGGAAGAAGATGCGATTGCAGAAAATAACGAAATTATAAATGCACCTACAAAAGAAGAAGTAGAAGTTTGTATAAAGCAGTTAAAAAATAACAAGTGCTGGAGAAAACAGTATAACAGCTGAAATCCTGAAACACGGTGGTGATACTTTGGTGGCAAGCACATGGAAGTTAATGAACAGAATTTGGCAAGAAGAAAATATGCCAGAGAAATGGAATAAAGCGCTGATAATACCACTGCACAAAAAAGGAGCTAAGGAGGAATGTAATAACTACCGCGGAATTGCACTGCAAGACGTGACCTACAAAGTGATGGCCAAGATGATTAAAGATCGACTAGAGAAATACCATAACGAACAAGTAGGGGAATACCAAGGAGGGTTCAGGGCAGGAAGATCAACAACCGACCAGATATTCATCATGAAACAGATCCAACAGAATACTTATGAGCAGAATTTGAGCTTACATTTGCTGTTCATAGATTATCGGCAAGCATATGACTCCATTAGCAGGGAAAAGGTGTTCCAAGCAATGAGACAACTAGGGGTCCTGGAAAAGTTGAGGAAGTTGGTGGAGATGACTGTCAGGAGAACAGTAAATAAAGTTATAGTCGATGGAGCAATGTCTGAGGAGTTCATTGTAAAGAAAGGACTGAGACAAGGCGATCCACTGTCAACAGTTTTGTTCAATCTGGTGCAGGAAGTGATTCTGAGGGAGAGTGGCATCAATACCAAGGGGTTAATATATGGTACCAGACACCAATGTTTGGCTTATGCCGACGACATTGTACTGATGGCGAGATCCAAGAAAGAAGCAGTAAAGGTTTTCAAGATGTTGGAAAGAAAGGCAAGAGAATATGGCTTAACAATTAACGAGAACAAGACCAAATATATGGTAATGAAAGATAGCACCAGAGGACTCTCCCCTAATTTAGTCATTGATTGTGCAGTAAATAAGAAATATACAATAGAGAAAGTGGAACAAGCTGAATATCTGGGAGTAACACTAACGAGTAAAGGAGATGAAGAAAAGGAAATAGAGAAACGACTAGCGAAAGGAAGCAAAGCTGCAGGAATGTTTTCAAAAATTTTAAGGGCAAAGAATATAACAAGAGCAGCAAAAGTAAGAGTGTACCAATCAATACTAAGGCCCACGGTTACCTATGCGTGCCAGGCATGGACGATGACGAAGAAGGAAGAAACTAAGCTGGAAGTCTGGGAACGAAAAATATTAAGGAGAATTTTTGGAGGAGTTAAAGTTCTGAATGAATTTAGAAGAAGAACAAACAAAGAAATAGAAGAACTGTACAAGGGACCAAGCATTGTTCAGGTGGTGAGAGCGCAGCGAGCTAGATGGCTAGGGCACATAGCGAGGATGTCCAGCGGGAGATGGGTTAAAGGAATTCTAATGAGAGGCGAAGGGGGAAGGAGAAGAAGAGGGCGACCGAGGAAGAAATGGCTGGATGAGGTGCTAAATGATTTGAGGAAAGTAGGAGTGAGGGATTGGAAGACTGATGCTTTGGACAGAAAAAGTTGGAAAAGAAGAGTGAAAGAACTCGACGCCAAGGGCCACTAGGCCTGTAGAGCTGAATATTATTATAATAATGACTAATTTAAGTTTGGAGGAGAAAGTTGAATTAAAAATTAAGGGTGGTTCCACGCCCATGTTGAATTTGAGTCCAGTTAAAAAATAATGTAAAAATAGGACAAGTTTTACGCAAAAATTTGACAGTAAACTATATGTGAAAGTTTTCCGACGGTAGAAAAAGAAGATTGAAAAACCGAATAGGAAATTTTTTATTCAAGGCCGGAGATTTGTTAAAATGAAGACATTAAAAGCTATTTAAAGACATTAAATTTTAACTTAAATAATTTTTAATTAAAAACATATACGGTCTTAACAATACACTATTGTGTATTGGTATGATCGTGATGAAATCTGGTGGTCAAACGCTACTAGTACTACGCTAGTAGTACTTTCGAAAGTACAGTAACAATTAAACATTCGTGAATAATATCATTGGTTCGAGAAAGTTCTGGTGTCTTAAACTTCGAGATGGTAATAATTGGAGTATAGAAAGGTTAGCGGCGCGATCGCGAATCAGTCTGCCTAGCGAAGGCGAAGGAAGCGAAACTGTCTATTGTGGAATAAAGTAGTGCATAACCCCGTTTTAAAGACATCTTCGAACCGACCAACGCCCATACGTAACAGTATTTTGATTTGACTTGTTGTTTTTGTATGTGATTAACTTGAAATGAAATGTTTGATTTGAAATGAAACCATAGCCGTTCTCAAAGAATATAACGTTAAACGTGATTATGAAACGAAACATTTTCAAAATTACTCAAATTATACAGAAAATTTGTAAACAGACAAATTTGAAGCGCGGATTGAAATCGCAGCAATCTTTGTTTACGAAAGTCAATACTGAACAAGATGCTGCTACACGCGCCAGCTTTCGCGTGACTCTTGAAATCGAAAATAGATCGATCGCCGGATAGATCCGTTAATATTAACATATTACAGTATTTATTATGGTATTAGAAAAGAAAACTTGTTTTTTAAAAGTTTTTTTGTGCTCCTCTTACTTCATATTGCACCAACACTGTATATTCCACTCAAAAGGGAATTATTTTGATGGTGCCACATAAATTTGGATTGAAAAAATATATACTTTGCGTTATTTCAAAATTTATCATATTTATTGATCACAGTATGTTATTCAGTAAGTATATTTTTGTTTTAAAAAACTGTCTGTTGAAGGATCCAATTCAAAATTAATTAGATAACATTATAATTATCTTATTGCTTTGTCATAAGATTTCTATTGCTGGACAAAATCAGTTGTTTTCCGTTGCCATAATCTTAATTTATATCTAATCATTCAATAATATAAACCTAAATACACTACATATTCAGTTAGTAATATTTTTTTTCAAATTGTTTTAATAAAATTCGAAACTAAATAATGAAGCTTTTATTCCTAAGTTTACTTGTGTTATTTGGAAATGTTGAAAGCCAAAGTGACAATGACGTCGAAAAGTTTTTGAAGATAATTACTGAAATGATAGAAGCAATAGCTAAATTGGTACCTTTGGATCCAGACGCAAATCTTTCCATAGTAAGAACATTTTGTAATATCGATAATAGATTGTAATGTCTTATATTTTAAACATAAGATCTTTCATAGATTTTCAGTGATTTTCTTCTTATTATTAGTATTTTCCTTTTTTTTTAACTATTATGTCACCCATTACTACGCATAGGTTTTCACCACGGGAATTAAAGGGAATTAAAGATAGCAAAATCATTGACTGAAATTAATTTGTCTGTATAAACAAACTTTTTAAAATAGTTTGAAGTTTTGAAGTTTGTAGTTTGAAGAAGTTTGAAAAATTAAAAAAAACATTTTTTTCAATTAAATAAAAAAATAGAAGGAAAAGTCGGCCCACTCCCCTTTGCATGAAAAAAAAATATATGTCGGACTTCGAAAATATGACGGATTTTTTCAGAAAACTGGAAAATTTAATATTTTTATTTAATTGTTTTCATTTTTTTTTTCTCAAATGTGCATTTAAAAACAAAATTAAAAAAAAAACGTCAACAGGTCAATTTTTAAAAAAAGTTATGGCTATTTGAAAAAAAAGAGCCATTTGTTTTCGGGTTGGGAAAAAATATTGAAAAAATTCTGAGAAACGTGTTGGAGGGGGCACAAAAGCACACAAAAGTTTCAGCGAAATCGAAAGGAGTCGGATTCAAAAGTGGTCAATTTGGCATGGAATGCCCCATATATATATATATATATATATATATATATATATATATATATATATATATATATATATATATATATATATATATATATATATATATATATATAGGGTGGTAGGTAAATATGTGGCAAAAATTAAAGGGGTTATTCCTTGACTTATTCTAAGAATATTTTGTTATATGATGATTTTTGAAAACCCCTTTGTTTCGAAGATACAGGGTGAACAAAATTTACGACATTAACAACATTTTATTATCAAAAAGTACGTGTAAAGTTGCTCAATCTACAATAAATGTTCGAAATGACTTCCTCCAGCCTTGATACAAGCATTCAATCTTCTCGTCATTGACTGCCGAACTCTTTCAAACACACCAGGGTCGTTTTTAATTGAGCTACACCTAGCAATTATCCGATTTTGCAAATCATCCAAATTCTTCAATAGTAGCGTCAACTAATGACCTTTAGATATCCACATTTCATGCCTTGTTGCCAATGGTACATATTCCAGAAACTCAGGCAGCGTTGCTTCCAAAAAGTTGCGATACACCTCGCCAGTAAGTCTTTGTGATAGAAATACCGGTCCAATTAGATAGTCACCTACAATTCCAACCCAAACATTCAACGAGAACTGATGTTGAAAACTATCTTCGCATTCGGATTTTCATCTGCCCACACATGGTTACTAGAAAATTCCTTCCTAAAAGTCAAAGAAACACCGTTCGACAAGCTCCATACACGCCAGATATGGCACCGTGTGACTTTTCTGTTTCCTCGTTTGAAGAAACCAACCGTGGACGGATTCAAAAAAGTTCGCTGGCCGCTTTGCAGAAAATATCAGAAGTCAAAACTATTTGGAAATCTGGAAAAAATGTTGAAATAAGTACATGGTCCGGCAGGGAGGTATGGTGTTTTTAAAACGACTGCTACGCGCGGTATTGCCGAGGGAATGTTTTTAGGATGGTTGATATCTACTCGTTTCGGAATGCCATTTCAGTAGCCATGAAACCATGATTTGTAGTACAGCGCGTGATATTTACAACACTTTTATTGAAACTGGTCGTTCTGCTGTCCTCACACAGCGACGATTTCGAAATAATTTTAACGTTGGTCGCCATGGTGGCATTCCAAAACGCGATACCATTTATTATATATTAAGTGGGTGAACCAATTTCAAACAGGATTGATGAGACCTGGGACTACACGGGGAGGAGATCGAATGGTACGAATCCCGCAAAACCTTGGAAGGGAGCGATAAGCGGTAGAGACCAGCCCTCGCCATTGAGTTTGCAGAATCTTATACTTGGACCTTCATTTCCATCGGCATAAAATTTTGGTTGCCCAAAAATTGCAACAAAATGATTGTAAGACGCCGTAGTTTCGCAGAACGGATTTTGGATTTGCTGGACAACATCGTTTTGTTCATGAGTATCGAGGCCCTTTTCATTTATCTGGAATGGCAAACAAACAGAATTGAAAATGTGCACTTGCATACTCATTTGAACATGCGCATGCGCATAAGCTTTTAAACATACGCACACACATTTTCGTTTAAATATGTACACACGCATATACATTTGAACATGCGCACGCGCATTCTCATTTCAACAAGCGCACGCGCATATTTATTTAAACATGCGCACGTGCATTTTTATTTGAACATGCCCACGCGCATTCTCATTTGAACATACGCATGCGAATTCTCATTTAAACAGGCGCACGCGCCTACTCATTTGAACATGCGTACGCGCATACTAATTTCAATATGCGCACGGGCGTACTCATTTAAACATGCGCACGCGAGTTCTTATTTAAACATGCGCATGTGCATTCTCATTTGATCATGCGCACGCGCATACTCATTTGAACATGCGCACGCGCAGCCTCATTTAAATATGCGCACGCGCATTCTCATTTGAGCATGCGCACGCGCATTCTCATTTAAACATGCGCACGCGCATTCTCATTTGAACATGCTCATGCGCATACTCATTTAAACATGTGCAAGCGCATTCTCATTTGAACATGCGCACGCGCATACTCATTTGAACATGCGCACGCGCAGCCTCATTTAAATATGCGCACGCGCATTCTCATTTAAAAATGCGCTCGCGCATTCTCATTTGAACATACGCACGCGCATTCTCATTTGAACATGCGCATGCGCATACTCATTTAAACCTGCGCACGCGCATACTCATTTTAACATGCGCACGCGCATACTCGTTTGAACATGCGCACGCGCATTCTCATTTGAACATGCGCACGCGCATTCTCATTTGAACATGTGCACGCGCATACTCATTTAAACGTGCGCACGCGCAGACTCATTTAAACATGCGTACGCGCATTCTCATTTGAACATGCGCACGCGCATACTCATTTAAGCGTGCGCGTGCGCATACTCATTTAAACATGCGCACGCGCATTCTCATTTTAACATGATCACGCGCATTCTCATTTGAGCATGCGCACGCGCTTACCCATTTGAACATGCGCACGCGCATCCTTATTTTAACATGCGCACGCGCATACTCGTTTGAACATGCGCACGCGCACGCGCATTCTCATTTGAACATGCCCACACGCATACTCTTTTAAACATGAGCACGCGCCTTCTCATTTGAACATGCACACGCGCTAAAAAAACGTCTCAACAGGTCAATTTTTGAAAAAAGTTATGACTATTTGGAAAAAAGAGGGATTTTTTCAAAAAACTAATAACATTTTTTGGCTTGGTAAAAAAAATTGAAAAATTCTGAGAAACCTGTTTGGAGGGGATAGAAAAGGAAACAAAAGTTTCAGCGAAATCGAAAGGATTCTGGTTCAAAAGACCCCTTTCGATTTCGCAGAAATTTTTGTATATATATTTTGTATATATATATATATATATATATATATATATATATATATATATATATATATATATATATATATATATATATAATATATATTCCAGTATACCCCGCCTAAGGTACTGGACGGATCACGGGTGGTGGATAGTGAAAGTTCCATTAGATATTAATGGACAGCTGCGAATATCCCAAAATAAGCAGCCCCGAACCAAGGCAAAAAGAAAACTAAATTCACTTAGCGTCTGACTTGTATCAAGCGGCTGACTGTTCACCAGTGGTGCGGCTGATATTTAAATTCTGGAAATTCTGGAATTCCCTCCAGTCTTAACCTCTGAACCGTCATGGTTCAAATATTTAATTCAAAGTACAAGATGAAGCGTTCTAGTAATTACAAAATTACCCCAGGAGGTAGACAATCATCTGCCAGCTTTGCTGGTACAACCGGACTTTCAGATTCTAGGGCGTCCGGGCTTAAACGCAAAATCTTTCAGAGGGAGTCGGAGACCTCTGGCCAACGTCTGAAACCGAAAATAAAAACTTTCTTTGGAACGGTAAATATCAATTCTCTCCTGCGTCCAGGAAAACTACACGAATTGGGGCGAACATTAAATCAGCAAAAAAATCCAAATTTTAGCTTTGTAAGAAACCAGATTGATAGATGATAACACCTTGGAATTCGGCAACTACAGACTTTTTAAAAGTAAAACGGACAAAAGAATACTCAAAAATACACCACATCTCGGTGTTGCTTTCGCTGACTCAAGAAACATTCTTGGTTCTATAACAAATGTTCAGCCAATAAATAATCGACTTATGACACTATCCCTCAAGTGTGCTAACAAAAACTATACATTAATCAATGCACACCTCCCAGTTAATGAAGAAAATAAATCTAATCCTGAAAAAGTAAATAAGTCCTGGGAAATTCTGGAAAAGACTATCTCTAAAATTACCTCTAACCATGTAAAAATCCTATTGGGTGATTTCAACGCCCAACTAGGGAAAGAAAAAAAGTACAAGAAAACAGTCGGCAGTTTTCCCGCTCATAAATGGACTAACCATAATGGTAGAAGATTGGTTGAACTATGTTCGCAGTTTAATCTAAAAATAATGTTAACCCATTTTAAGAAGAAAATAACAAAACAAAAGACCTGGAGGTGCCCAAACACCTACATGGGTGAATTTCAAATTGACCATGTTGCCATTTCGTTCCCCAATTATAAAGAGATTTTTAATGTTCAAGTCAGAAAAGGAGCAAATATAGACACGGATCACTACTTGACTAGAATCAAACTTGGCTTAAAACCTCGAAAACTTATTCAAAAGAGGCTGCTAATACCAAAGTTTGACCCAACGAAAATAAAACCAGCCCTAACAGAAGAGCTTGATAAACAACCTGCACAGAACTGGCAAGAATTAAAACAAAAAATTATTAAAACAATCAACTTGATGAAATAGAAAAAGATTTCCAAAAAAATAACACCCGAAACTTTTACAAAACATTTAAAACTAAATTAACAGGCTATCAACCGCAGAGCCTATGCTTTCAAAAGGAAAACGGACAATTAGCTCTAAATAACCAAAACAATTGCAAAGAACTTGCGAAATATTTTGAACAAATACTAAACTGTCCTGAGTCCTTAAACAAATTACCAACACTAAACCCTAAACAAACAAACCCAGATTCATTACCACCGAATGAAGAGGAAATAATTAGGCAAATCAAGCGGCATAAAAATAACAAAGCGAAGGTGAAGATGGAATCACTGCTGAACTTTTGAAATCCGCTGGTCCAGGTACAATCAAGGAAATAACCAAAATTCTACAAGAAGTTTGGCGAACCGAACGGATTCCGGAAGACTGGAAAGATGCTCTAATCCACCCACTACATAAGAAAGGAGATAAAACGGATGTAAACAACTATAGAGGAATATCTCTTCTCCCAGTTTGTTACAAGATTCTATCTCAATGTTTACTAGACAGAGCACAGGGACAGTTAGAACCGAACATTGGTGAATATCAAGCAGGTTTTCGACCGGGCAGATCCTGCCCTGAACAGATCCTGAATCTAAAGTTGATTCTAAGACATCAAAAACTGTACAATAAAAATCTCGTCTGTACATTTGTGGATTTCAAAAAAGCATATGATTCTATTGACCGCGAATCTTTATTCCGAATCTTGAAAGAACAAGGACTAGATCTGAAAACGCTGGCAATTATTAAAGCAACGTTAACTAACACGAGGTCAAAAGTTAAATTCATGGGTGACATCTCAGAGCCCTTCGAAATTAAAACTGGTGTGAGACAAGGGGATGGACTCTCGCCACTCTTATTTAACTGTGTTCTAGAAAAAGTAATACAGGAATGGCGTGAAAAAAAGTCGGCACTGAATATTGACCAGCCCATTAAACTGAGGAGAACCAACATCAAAATTGATTGTCTGGCATTTGCTGATGATCTAGCAATTTTAGCTCAAGATGTATTAACGGCACAGAAACAGATTGAAATCGTAAAAGAAACAGCAGAAAAGGTAGGACTCCAAATTTCCTTTGAAAAGACACAATTCGTGACCTGCAACAGACTAAGAACACCATTTCTAAAAACAAAATATGGTAACATCAGACGAGTCTTTCAATTCAAATATTTGGGTGAAATAATCATGGAAAATGGGTTCGAAAAAGCGGCCAATAAGGGTAGATGTCAAAAAATGGAAACGGCATTGAGACTTACACAAAATATTTACAACAAAAAATGCCTATCTAAAAACACAAAACTGAGACATTACAACACAGTTATTAAGCCAGAATGTCTATATGCTGCAGAAACCCTCATTTTGAATAGAAAGAGGGACATCGAGGACATTGAAAAGAAGGAAAGAAAAATCATAAGAAAAATCCTAGGCCCCAAACAAATAAATAGCACAACATACCGACTTCGAGAAAACCAAGAAATCAAACAATACACAGATATACATAGCGATATGAGAAAAAGAAGCCTTAAGTTTTACGGACACATCAAACGGATGAATCCGAGTAGGCTAACTAGACAATTAGTCGAATTTTATGAAAATAGGAGTAGAGCTAAAGTAGAAATAATTAAATGAATTGCGGCAATTAAAGAGGACCTAAGATCAGCAAATATTACACAAAGTGAAATTCAGGATAGAGGCTGTTTCAGACACAAGGTTAACGTTTGGAAGGTTGGCCAGAGAGAAAAATGTAGGAAGACTGGAACAACTTGGTCTGACGAAAGAAAAAAAGCTCATAGCGAAAGAATGAAATTAGTATGGGCTCAAAGGAAGGCTAATAACAACAAACGCCTCTAATTGTACTTCGCGTGGTCCACCAGGGCCCACACGTGAATATTAATAATAAATAATAAATATATATATATATATATATATATATATATATATATATATATATATATATATATATATATATATATATATATATATATATAGATCCTCGAACCCACAGTACCTCTGGTTTAATTACTGTGTTGTAGTGTTATTTTTGCGTGTGTGGATAGGCATTTCTTATTGTAGATATTGTGTCTTGCCGTATGCCCTCTTCATCTTCTGTAACCGAGTCTTCTGTGCTATCTTCTGTCCTCCTGTGGGTTCGAGGATCTCGCCCAGGTATTTGTAGTGAGTGACCCTATTTATTTTGCCGTATTTGGGATTCAAATTTTGAGCAGAAGAACTTGGTTTTTGAAACGAGATTTGTAGGCCGACGCGAGTATGGCTAAGTCGTCTTTCAACGCTAAGCATGATATTTGTATGTTGTTTTTGGTTCGTCCGAGTCGTGTTGGTCACTGTCCATGATTTTTCTGTTCTTTTTCCCGTTCCCTTATGACTTTGACCAGAACCAGGTTGAAGAGGAGTGGGGATAACCTATCTCCTTGGTGTACACCGGTTTCCATCAGGAAGGGTTCGGAAATTTCTCCCATAAATTTTACTTTTGAAGTTGTGTCGGTCAGCGTCTGCTTGATCAATCGTTGTGTTTTGGGGGTCGAGTGCTTGTTCTTCTAGGATGTTGAACAGAGATTTTCGGTCGATGCAGTCGTATGCTTTCTTGAAGTCCACGAACGTGCAGATGATTGGAACACGTAATATATATATATATATATATATATATATATATATATATATATATATATATATATATATATATATATATATATATATATAATATATATATTTACATAAATGACCTTGATCAATATAAAGCAGGGTGTACGGTAGGGTGATTCAATATCGCCTGTTTTTTCCTCAGCCTGCCTTAAAAAGGTGTTCCGAAGTTTGGATTGGGAACAGGATGGAATAAAAATAAATGGTGCATATTTAAGCCACCTTAGGTTTGCAAATGATATCATTCTGCTGTCACAAGACATAGATGAACCACAAAAACACATACAAGTGGTGTAAAGGGCGGGAGAACCACTTGGCTTGAAAATAAATCTCAAAAATGGTCAGGTTAAGTTCAACAAATTTGCTAAAAACAGAAGAATATCTGTTATAGGAAGCGATTTGGAGGTGGTGGACCACTACATATATCTTGGACAAAAGATTTCAATGGAGAGTGATACTGCCCGGGAAGTGAAACGGCGTGTTAAGCGTGGCTGACAGGTATTCGGCAGGCTCAACATAGTGTTTAAGAACAAACGTCCGCTTTATTCACATCAAAATCAGTTCAGAAGCTTCGGGCAGCACAGAGGGGAATGGAAAGGTGTATGTTTGACATTACAAAGCGGGACGGGAAGACCTGGACATGGGTCAAAGAATAGACGAAACATATATATGACATCATTGGAATGGTGAAGGAATTAAAATGGATGTGGGCAGGCCATATAGCGAGACGATGTGAAGGCAGATGGACCAAAGCTATTCTGACATGGATGGATTTCAAATCCAAAACTGCCAAGATATATGCCATTTGACCAAGATCAGGTATTAATTCTCCAAAACATAACTTGGCAAAATGGTTAGTAAAGAAATTTGAAAGTCTACCAACACTATAAACTCAACAACATTCATAGTTGATAGTTCATTCTGATGTTTTGTTCCGGTCACAAAGAATTAATTATTTTTTCTTTACAATTATAACAAACTAAACTATTTCTATTTTAGACAGAGATATTGCAGAAGTATGGGTATCTGGTCGAAGAGCATAACGTTACAACAGAAGACGACTACATTTTGACAATGCACAGAATACCAGGAAAAAAGGAGATAGTTAACGGTGAATCTAAACCTGTAGTATTTATGGTTCACGGTTTAAGTGCATCTGCAATGCAATATGTAAACACTGGACCAAACAAAGCTTTAGGAATGCTGTTTGCCGATGCAGGTAGGCAAAAGCTACTAAAATGCTTATTTTAATAAAAATGGTGTCTTCATCATATAGCATATATATTCTGAATTGAATAGCATATATATGCTATATTCTGAATAATAAGTAAGTAATAAATATTTATTGGAAATAGTTTTATTATTTTTCATATTGTTATTATTCAACATATTGTCCGCGATGATCGATACGTTTACATTCGTTTGCATACTTTTGCATGTGTTTAAACCAATTTTCATAATACTTTTTCCATTGCGATTGCGAAAAAGATATCATTGGGTGTCAAATCAGGACTATACGGCGGATGACCCATCAATTCGATGTTTTGACCGGTCATATATTGAATTGTTTGATCCGACGTGGGAAAGCTTGCGATGTCATGTGATAGAATGGAAAAAAAGAATTCAAAGACTTATGGCAAACAAATAATTGTGTATTATTCAGAACTGACTACTCTACGATTTTCTAGTGGGTTTTATTTATCCCAAAAAAGCAGGCGATCATTTGCTTCAAAGTCTTTTCGAGAGTTTTGTTGGGTTTGACTGATTTTGAAAGTATTTCTTTTGAGTATTTCTTTGCACCAATCGACACGAGCCTTTTTTGTTTGACCGATTGATAATTTATGCGAAATCCAACGCGCACAAATATTTTTCACGGCTAAATGTTTATCTAAAATCTTATATACATGGTCCATTATGAAAATAATGCGCATGATTTTATTGTGATGCGACTATCCATGGTAGCGCGGTAAAACCGATCAGGGAAATGTGGTGGGGAATCTGCCTTTTCAATGCA
The DNA here is from genome assembly GCA_031761425.1 of Cosmopolites sordidus. Taxonomy (NCBI): domain Eukaryota; kingdom Metazoa; phylum Arthropoda; class Insecta; order Coleoptera; family Curculionidae; genus Cosmopolites; species Cosmopolites sordidus. Next base: position 19,706 of record JARFXV010001026.1, on the reverse strand, counting down.
GTCTGTTACCAGTTTGCTTTGAGTAGTGTGAGCGGAAAGACTCCGCGAAAAGTATTTTTTTGACTCTGTAACACGGCGCGATTTAACGTTCGCTTGAACAGCGATACACCATCAAGTTTTACGTGAAGCTTAAAAGGAATGTAACCAAAACATTCCAGATGCTTCAAGATGCCTTTAAGGACGACTGCATTTCCAGGTCACAATCTGGGAGGTGACACAAGGTGTTCAAGGAGGGCCGGGAAGAGGTCGCCGACGAACCTCGTTCTGGTTCAACGTCCTCAACAACGTCCAAAACGTGTGCACGAAGTTTTGAGTTCCGACCGTCGATTGAGCATCCAGCAAATTGCTGACACCCTACACATGTCCATATTTGTGGTACATGGGAGAGTGACATGGAAGATCTGCGCAAAGCTTGTACCGAAAGTGTTGACGGAAGATCAGAAAGAACGAGTTTCGCGCTATCAAGAATTGTTGGATTTGCTTCAAAATAAGCCGGACTTTTTTAACTCTGTCGTAACCGGAGACGAATCCTGGATGTTCGAGTGCGACCCAGAATCGAAAAGGGAGAGCGAATGAGCAAGTCCCGCATAAAAATGATAAAAACGATGAGGAATCGTTCATTTTGAGTTTGTACCGCAGGGAGAAACTATCAACTCAGTCATTTACCTGGAGGTGCTCAAGAGATTGAAACGCCGGGTCACGCGCGTAAGGGCTGACATCAAAGACACGGTCAAGCTCCACCATGACAATGCCCCCGCTACACGTCCTTCATCGTTACCAACTTCCTGGCCCGGAACAACACCCCATTGGTCCCCTAACCCCCTTACAGTCTCGGCTTGGCTCCGTGCGATTGTTTTTTGTGTTCCCGACTGAAGAAAGAGCTGAAAGGAAAGCATTGGGAGACCGTGGAAAACATCTAAAAGCATGTTACAACGTTCCTGAGAGATATTCTCGTCGAGGATATTCCAGGTGTGGCAGACGCTTCTCCGCAAGTGCATTGATGCAGGGGGAGAGTATTTTGAAGATCAATAAATCTATTTTTCCCAAAAAATGTGCATTACTTTTATAATGAACCTTGTATGCTTGTCATACTAATGTTCAGGTATACCTTAATCTCATGGTATGTGACATAACGATCTTGCTTTATCAATTCGCGCACAGTATCGATCTTGTCCGATACAGCAATCAATTTTGAACGACCTTCTTTAAATTCGTCCGTAAGCGAACGACGACCACGATTGAATTCACTAAACCAGTGATATACAGTGTTTGTTTTATCGTCAAAAGTCGAAGTTGGTTGATGAAAAAGTTGTTAAGACCCGCGTCAAAAGTCGTAGTAAATCGTCGCAGCAAAATTATCACGAGTTAATTCCATTTTATGATAGATATAATTTTCAAGCCAATGAACAACACAAATAGTTCCCATATGACAAAACGTTTTGAGATGTGTACAGTCAACAATGTCAAATTTTACAATGTATATGTCAGATGGCGCCTAGCCACACCATTGTTACCAATTCCGGATACAGAAATACCAACTTTCTTATTTAACTTATTTAAATGCATTAAAACTTAATATAATAAAATCTTTCATTAAACATTTAAAAATATATTATTTCAATATAGGATACGATGTCTGGTTGGCAAATACAAGAGGAAATGTTTATACCAGTCATAAAACACTCAAACCAAAAGATTCCGACTTTTGGGAGTTTAGTTTCCACGAAAAAGCTATACGCGACTTACCGGCCAGTATCGATTATATCTTAAGTGAAACTAAACAGGAGCAAATAACCTACATCGGTCATTCAGAAGGAACAACAGAAGCACTTATCTTGACATCGACAAAACCTGAATACAATAAAAAAATTAATCTAATGGTGCTGCTCAGTCCTGTTGCATACATGGGAAATTTAAGTAGTCCTCTACCGCATATACTGGTAGAAAATCTGGATCTTTTACAGGTAAGTCAGATAGGTTTATGTATTATTTTTAATCCGAAGATTAATTCTTATATCGTTAACTTGGTTTGTTGTTTTTTCATAAAGTTAGTGAGACATCAGATTTTCAGTCAAATTTTCTTGGACTGCGTCCAATGAGACAACAGTAGCTGAGTGTCATCACACACCCAACCGTTGGGTTCCACAATCTCATGTGGAACACCCAACAACCTGCGTCTCCGCCTAAATAAAAATGTTCGTTGGTTGCTTGACCGCGAACGATCCCCATCCATCCCTTCAACTGGAAACCATATGTTTCGTTTCTCAATGTTCAGACTCTTCAGGGCACCGACATATACATAGTTGAAGGGATGGGTGGAGCTCGTTCCCGGTCAAGCAACCAACGAAAATATTCATTTAGGCGGATACGCAGGTGGTTGTGTGTTCTACATGAGAATGTGAAATCTAGCAGTTGGGTATATGACGACTCTCAGCTACTGTTGTCTCATTGGACGCAGTCCAAGAAGATCTAACAATACATATACACGCCATCTGACGGAAAGTCGGCGAAAACATGGGTTGTTGGTTGTGGATATAGTCTCCCTATTCTTGATGGTATGTCAGTGCCCTGAAGAGCCTGAACATCAAGAGACAAAACATATGTCATCCAGTTGAACGGATGGGTCAATCGTTCCCGGTCAATCCATCAACGAAACTGTTTGTATATATATATATATATATATATATATATATATATATATATATATATATATATATATATATATATATATATATATATATATATATATATATATATATATATATATACAATTTAACACGAGATTGTTACACACGCAATTAAAACACGAGAGACTTTTATAGGAGTTTCGCAAGAGAAGTTCTTGGAAACACACTACAAAATATTTACTTCAGAAAGCGGAATGGGAGATTAGCGCTAACCAGTCAGGTGAATTGTCAGGAGCTGGCACACTATTTGTCTGATTTCCTCGATTGCCCCGAACGCGACACAAGATTTTCCAAAGAAAATTGTATCTGTATCCACTCAGAATCACCACCACCAACACAGGAAGAAATCCACAGGCACATACACAAACTAAAGAGTAACAGGACATCCGGTTAAGATGGTATCACCGCAGAACTATTGAAAAACCTCCAACCAAATTAACTGCAGGAACTCACGCAAATTATCACGAACATCTGGCAAACAGAAAAATTACCAGATGAATGGAAATGTGGTCTTATTTACCCGCTGCACAATAAGGATGGCAGAACAGATGTGAACAACTACAGAGGAATCTCCTTACTACAAGCCACTTATAAAATCTTCTCACCATGCCTTCTCCAGAGAACACAAGAACAACTAGAACACAAAATTGGCGAGTACCAGGCAGGCTTTCGGCCTGGTGGTTCATGCAATGAATACATATTTAACTTAAAAGCAATACTGAAATACAAAGCTATCAGGAACATCCCAATGATCTGCCCGTTCGTGGACTTTAAGAAAGTATACGAAATATATACGCCAAAAATCTCTGTTCAACATCCTAGAAGAACAAGAACTCGACCCCAAAACACTACGATTGATCAAGCAGACACTGATCGACATAATCTCTAAAGTGAAATTTATGGGAGAAATTTCCGAACCCTTTCTGATTAAAACCAAATAACTCCAAGGAGTGGGAATAACCCATCTGGGTTATTCTCACTCCTCTTCAACCTGATCCTGAACAAAGTCATAAGGTAATGGAGAAAAGAACTGAAAAATCAAGGACACTGGAAACTAATATGACTCGGACAGTCCAAAAATAACATAGAAATCTCATTCCTAGCCTTCGCAAGCGATCTATCCATACTCGCAGACAATTAAACAAGAGCAACCAAACAGATAGAAGTCCTCAACGAATGTACAGAGAATGTCGGTCTTCAAATATCCTTTCAAAAAACCGAATTTTTCTGCTCAAAATTAAATGTCCCATATTTGAACAAATACGGCAAGATAAATAGCATCACTCACTTCAAATACCTGGGCGAGACTCCCAAACCCACAGAAGGGAAGAAGATAGCACAGATAACTCGATTACAGATTATAAAGGGGACATACGGCAAGACACAATATCGACGATAAGAAATGCATATCCACACACGCTAAAATAAGACACTACAACACAATAATCAAACCAGAGGTACTATACACTTACACTCCACACAAAAAGCAGACATAGAAAACATACTAAAAGAAGAAAGTAAAATTATGAGGAAAATTCTCGGCCCAAAACTAACAGAGGAAGGATACAGACTACATTCTTGAAAGACCACAGAGAGAATGTCCAACGTAGCGGCGGACATAAGACAAAGAAGGTTGAAATTCTATGAACATATCAGTAGACTCCCACCGAGAAGACTCGCCAACAGAATTCTTACGTACATACAAGGAGTCAAGTTAACAGTACCATGGATCGCACAAATCAGAGCTGATCTGGGAAATGTACAAATGGGTCCGACAGAGATTGAGGATAGAAGAAGGTACAGACACAAAATACATACGTGGAACGTTACATCAGAGAACGAAGTTTCGAGGAGATCGGGAACAAAATGGACGGAGGAGAGAAAGAGAAACCACGGAGAAAGGATGAGAGAGCTGTGGAAGATCAGAAGGAACGCTCGAAAATGAGTCAGAATGCTTTGCGTGATCCAACCGAGTCTATACGCACCTAATAATAATAATAATAATATATATGTTTCCAAATCATTACGAGTGTCGATCCGTTGATTTTGTGAAGAGTCACGACGTTTCGCCAAAATCGCATTTGGCATTTTCAAGTGTTGTCCGCTTCGACTGAAGAGTCCAACTGACCAACTGAGTCCAAGAGTCCAACTGACTTCAGTCGAAGCGGACAGCACTTGAAAATGCCAAATGCGATTTTGGCGAAACGTCGTGACTCTACAGAATCAACAGATCGACACCCGGAATGATTTGGAAACATTATCTACCCTCTATATATTTATATATATATATATATATATATATATATATATATATATATATATATATATATATATATATATATATATATATATATATATTGTGACCTATTCTTTTCTCTTTTGAAACAAAATAAAAAATATATAGATCACAGCGACGGCAGCTGTTCGCCGGGAGCACCGGGAAGAAGGTCCAGGACAAAATGAAGCCACGACAAAAGTTGAGCGCCACCCTGTTACTTCACATATCGGAAAAGACCCTGGAACCGGGAAGGGGTCTATCTTAAATAAAACGGTTTACTAGAATTTTATACATATATATATATATATATATATATATATATATATATATATATATATATATATACTACAAAAGCACACTCAAAAAAGAACGACACAAAGCACACAAAAAAAGGAATAACTAAAACTATCAAACAAAAGACACGGGAAGGTTTAGGGAAAGTGGTTATATATATATATATATATATATATATATATATATATATATATATATATATATATATATATATATATATATATATATATATATATATATATAATGGCCAGTTAATCTGGTCTGGCCCCGATCGTCTCTCCGAACTGCTTCCTTGCGTTCGTCTAGAGCTCGGCTGATGATGGCTGAAAGGCTAGAAATCGGTCCCGAGAGACACGTGACGTCGCATGCTTGACAGTTCGGCGAAGGCGATCGGTGGCACCACGTGGAGAAAGGGTGAAAGATTTCTGTAATATTTCCCTCCACGGTTCCGTTACGCTACCTTGTGAGGTTCCAGGCAGAATGTTACGAGCGGTCCTGACTGCTACGAGCATTCGCCGTATGATGGCGTGAGTTGTGTGCGATCAAGACCCGTCATTAAAATGGCCAGTTAATCTGGTCTGGCCCCGATCGTCTCTCCGAACTGCTTTCCTTGCGTTCGTCTAGAGCTCGGCTGATGACGGCTGAAAGGCTAGAAACCGGTCCCGAGAGACACGTGACGTCGCATGCTTGACAGTTCGGCGAAGGCGATCGGTGGCACCACGTGGAGAAAGGGTGAAAGATTTCTGTAATATTTCCCTCCACGGTTCCGTTACGCTACCTTGTGAGGTTCCAGGCAGAATGTTACGAGCGGTCCTGACTGCTACGAGCATTCGCCGTATGATGGCGTGAGTTGTGTGCGATCAAGACCCGTCATTAAAATGGCCAGTTAATCTGGTCTGGCCCCGATCGTCTCTCCGAACTGCTTTCCTTGCGTTCGTCTAGAGCTCGGCTGATGACGGCTGAAAGGCTAGAAACCGGTCCCGAGAGACACGTGACGTCGCATGCTTGACAGTTCGGCGAAGGCGATCGGTGGCACCACGTGGAGAAAGGGTGAAAGATTTCTGTAATATTTCCCTCCACGGTTCCGTTACGCTACCTTGTGAGGTTCCAGGCAGAATGTTACGAGCGGTCCTGACTGCTACGAGCATTCGCCGTATGATGGCGTGAGTTGTGTGCGATCAAGACCCGTCATTAAAATGGCCAGTTAATCTGGTCTGGCCCCGATCGTCTCTCCGAACTGCTTTCCTTGCGTTCGTCTAGAGCTCGGCTGATGACGGCTGAAAGGCTAGAAACCGGTCCCGAGAGACACGTGACGTCGTATGGTTGACAGTTCGGCGAAGGCGATCGGTGGCACCACGTGGAAAAAGGGTGAAAGATTTCTGTAATAAATATATATATATATATATATATATATATATATATATATATATATATATATATATATATATATATATATATATATAATAGGAGGAGTATTTTACTATCTCCTCAGCCACCATAAAGCATTATTGGGCCCAGAGGTTCTTTATATTAATTATTGAATTCTTTATTTAAAAAATTATTTTATTGAAACTGGTCGTTTTATTGTGCTCACACAGCAACGATGTCGAAACCATTTTAACGTTGGTCGGCATGTAAACGGTTCCAAAACGCGATACCATTATGAAGTGGGTGAACAAATTTCAAACAGAATCGTTGAGACCTAGAAAGGTAATTTAAAGAGGAATCATCCAGTGAAAACCCGAAATCGATATCTCTGACATGTCAAGAGATATTTCGATTTTTCTGAAAAAATCACTTATTATTTCACTACTACCTGCATTAGGTTAAAAAAATATTAACCTAATGTTTGCCTTCCTTCACACTTTACCCAGGCTTAGGACTGGTCCAAATTCTTCGTGCCATATTAATTTGGAGCGTGTTTAAAGGCCAACGGGCCAACAACGAAGATAATAATAACAACAACAGTCAAATAAAATTAACAGCACAACAGTCTTAATAATTAACAGAATCTGAACTTTAACGCCTTTCTAAATGTTCAAAATACCTTCCATCCTTAGAAATGCAAAGATTTATTATTCGACGAGTACTAAAAACGGCAGCTTCAATTTCCGCTCTTGAAATGCTGGTTATTGAATTTTGAATTCTTTCAATCATGTTTTCTCGTGTGGTAGGACAAGTTTGAAAAACAAGGTCTTTTAGTCTTCCCCACAAGTAAAAATCGAGGACTGTCAATTCCGGTGAGCGCGCCGGCCACGAAAATAAACTACCCCGTCCTATCCAACGATTCGGAAACGAAGCATCCAAGAAGTTTCGAACCACCTACGAGAAGTGGGCAGGGCATCCATCATGCTGGTACCACATTTGTCTTCTTGTTTCCAACGAAACATCTTCCATTAGTTCCGGCAGCCCATTTTGTAAAAAATTTAAATATGGTTCACTATTCAAATGTCCATTAAAAATAAAGGGACCAATAATTTTGTCTCCCAAAACACCACACCATACGTTCACACTCCATCTATTTTGATGATTGATTTCTAACATCCAGTGTAGATTGGCAACTGCCCAGTAGTGCATATTATGTAAGTTAAGGCCTGATCACTGCTAATAGTAGCTTCATCAGTCCGTAGTATGCATTTTAAAAATTGTTTATTTCCACTACACTTATTTTTTAACCAGTAACAATAGTCTAACCGTCTGTCGAAATCGTTATCCAAAAGGGCTTGGTGTAAGACAACATGATAGGGGTGCAGCTTGTTATCTCTTAAGATTCGATGAACGGATGCCGTGCTAACACCTAATTCTTCAGATATTTGTCTGATACTTTAATGGGGGTTGGTTTCAACATAAGTCAGAACATTCACGACATTATCTCCATTACGAATCGAACGTAACCTCGTGCGGACTGAATCTGGATGCACAATTCCTGTTTCTCGTAAGCGTCTTGCTAGACGTGTAAACACCTTCTTCGAATAATGCCTTCTTTCGGGATATTGACTGGCATATTGCCGCTCTGCAATACATGCATTTTCAGAACATTGGAAATACACCCCCAACATGTCATAGGCCTCGTTATTCGTAAAAGGCATTGTTAGATATTATTATAATAATTATTAATAATCAATAAATGCAATGTTGAAAATGTAATGCATTTCAAAACTGACAAATTAATTTGACTGTTTTTAAACAGTCAGGGAGATAAAACTCCCCCCCCACCCCTCTATTCGTGAAATTACGACATAATGTCATAAAATAAAGTTGTAGGAGAGCTTGCTAATTATAACTGAGAATTTTTTTTACTCAGTTGAAACTTGATCGGTTTTACACTTAAAAATACACAAAAAAAATGATTTTTAAAAATGTTTAGCTCGTCACGCCCTCTTGCGGTCGTTTTAGAAGCTTAAAAATATTTTTGGTGAATTTCTCATGATCATTTTTAGCACAATTCTTTTTCCCCAAAGCTGTGGGATAAATAGTTTTCAAGATACGGCCGCGATCCATCCTTAATGGGACACCTGGTACATAATAACTGACAGGTTTTGTACAGGCTCTAGCAGTATTGCTGAGCATGTACTGTAGTACTGTATGAAACAGAATTATCTCCCAAAGCTTCACAAATCATATCCTTATTCATCATGTTTTATTTTTTGTATATTTCTAGACGGTCTTAAACCTCCTAAACATTAAAGGTCTACCATACAGTCCTCTAGTGGCAGCTCTAGGAAAAGTAATATGTAACGATGCAAGTTCTTTGCAGGAACTCTGCGTAGCTGCGTTAGAACTTATAATGGGATTCGACATATACCAATTCAACAAGGTAAATATTACTGTAACTACAAGGTGTTTCGGAGGGTCATCTCCCCCCATTTTCAAAACTAAACTAAAAAATAATTTATATTAATTTGTTACTTACTTACTTTGATATTTACATTGATTTGATACTTACATTGACAACAATAGATTTTCATGACAGTAACATACTACTAAAAAATATATATAAGTAATGTTTACTGTGTGATTGTTTATTGTACTGATTATGTATTCAAATATTTAAATGTGTTTAATTGTATTCTTTAGAATCGGGAACCATATTGAATTTAAATCTACCGAAGGCATAGCAATACAGTTATTTTTATTTGAATTAATTATTGCAGTTTCTTTTAATCTTCTGTATTTTGTTACCGATTCTTTTAATACCGTTTTGGAATTATTCTAATTTATTTTATGACCCGATTCCCATGCGTGCTGACAAATTCTAGATTTATTAAAATCGCCCTTCCTAAAAAGGTTTTTATACTCTTTTATTCGAACATCTAACGGTCTAGATGTCTCACCTATTTAGAATTTGCCACATTCGCAGGGAATTTTATAAACCACATTTTTGGTATTTTGTTGTATATTGTTTGGTTTAGTCTTTGTTAATAGAGATCTAAGAGTATTTTTTGTTTTAAATGTCGTTCTTATGTTGTATTTATTTCCTACTCTTTTAGTTGTGTCAGAAATACGGCGGTATATTTTGTCTAGTATGAAAAATTTTAAACGATTTATCTATAAAATTTTTTGGGTTTTTTTTTTATTAAAATGTCTTTTATGTGATTTGTTTCTTTTTATAGTGTATCACTGTCGGTATAAACAAGTTTTGCTCTATCATATAAATTTTTAATTACTCCTATTTTGACCAATTTTGAGTTATTTGAAAAGAAATTGAGATACCTATCTGTGTTTGTCGGTTTTCTGTAAACTGTTGTTTTTAATGCGTTGTTTTGTTTTAATATTAAAGTGTCAAAGAATGGCAATTTATTCTCCTTCTCCATCTCTAAAGTAAACTTAATTGTAGGCTCTCGAGAATTTATATCTTGTAAAAAATATTTATATCATTAATGCTATGTTGACATATAGCAAAAATATCATCAACATATCTAAGTCATATTATTGGCTTTTTAAGAGATTTATTTAATATGTCATTCTCGAGTTCCTCCATAGAGATATTACTCATCAAAGGAGGAAGAGAAGAACCCATTACCATTACGAAATTTTGTTGATAATAATCATTTTCTAATTGAAAATATACGGTTTTTAAGCACAGACTTAATAATTCCAAAATTGTATTTATGTTTAGTTTAGTGCGGTCTTGTTCCGTGTTGTGTCATGTTCTAATCTCTTTCTAACTATTAAAAGTGATTTATCAAGTGGTACATTAGTAAATAAATTCACCACGTCAAAACTAACCATTACATTTTTGTTTATAATTTTAATGTTTAAAATATTATGTTATCAATAATAATTGTAAATTCTACTTAGGTTGAATTTTTTTTATTTTTTAGAAAAAATGATTTTTGTAGATCTTAAAATATTGATTGTATGGAGTTAATGAATTTATTATCGAGAATATCTCCATAAATATGAATTTTATGAAGAAAATGAAAAGAACCTTTTTTTGTAGAGAATTTCATTTCCTACAAAATTGCTGCTATATATTTTTGTCAAATCCGTATACTTTAAAAGATAATTACAAAAAACTACGATTTTATTAAAAAAAATTACTTGGGTCGTCTTGAGGCACGTGTTATTTTTGTTAAAAAAAAATCCCCCCGTATTTTTTTATCAAAAGGAAGGTTTTTTTTGGAGCGTCGGAAAAAAATTAATTTTTAACGACCACCAAGTTTTGCATGTTATTTTTAGAAACCTTGTAGTGAATATATTTTTATGTTCTTAAATAAATAAGTAATACAATAATATTATTTTAATAGGTGTCTTTTTATTATATGACTAGCTGAACCCGCCCGCTTAGCTGGGCATTTAAAATTAACATTATTATTTATTGTCATTATTACAGTTTCTTTATAACAAGATTTTTAACTTCCCCTTCCCGTATTGAATCAAGCTTACATATAGTGCCCTCAAATATAGTATTTAATCTTCCTAACATTTAATCTTTGTCGTCTATCTCATCTTCTTCGATGATAGTTTCGATTGGCCGCAAATCGTTCATGAGCCCCATGTACTTATTAGTTAAATCGACATCTTCTTCATTGCACCGAATGATGTCATTTAGAAAGCATTGTTGTAAGGTCTGATAAATTTTAAAAATGCATTTGATTTTACATGTGTTCCATGGACTAGCGATTTTAATAGGTCTGGAAGTTGTTGCAAAGGTTCTAGTTTTATTTTGCCAGCTGAACAGCATAATCACCGACTTCCATTAGACAGCACTTTGAAACTTTAGTTTAGTTTATACATAACTCTCTTTGAGAATGGTCGCGAGGCCGAAACATGTTAGAGAATATCTTGAATATATTGTGAAACAAATACCAAGTGTTTTAATTATTATCATTATAGATATATATGTTTTAATATCTTTTTAAATCAGTCTAGTCAAAGTTTCTACATGGATACCAAGCGCGAATACTCGAAGGTTAACTATGGTATGAAATGAGGGTCCACAATTTCTTGGACGTAACGAAATACAGTCATGTTTCTTCTGATGAACCTAGAGCCATAAGCAATGGCACCCCATACCATAATTCCAACAGTGAGATGAACAACAAAATGGGGATCTCGTCGTCTTCTCACGTGTTCCCGGCCATCATGCATGCCTAAACAAAATCGAGACTCGTCACAAAACATTATTATCTTCCATTTGTGGTCCCACAATAGCCGTTCTTTACACCACTCAAGTCTATTGCGTCGATGCTCTGGAGTTAGAGGTGCTTGGCACATTGGGTCTTAGGCACCCAATGGGATCGATATGAAAAAAGTTCAAAACTCCGACGATAAACACTCCGCATTGCTCTTCGGTGTTCTGCAAACCATTGATTTGAAATTGCCTTGGTGATTGGAAGCGGTTTCTTAACACCAACAGCCTCAGGCGGCGATGTTGGCGTTCTGTTCTTCTACGTGGTCCTGTGTCCCTTACTCGATGTGTACGACTGTCCTAAACACAGTATCTAGACTTCTGTTCACTCTGTGAGTAATTTTTCGAAGAGAAAGACCAGTCTCTCGTAGTCCAAATATCCGTCTCCTATAAAACTCGGTAAGTTGGCAAGTTTGCATGTCTTCGCACAGAAAGCAATTAAAAACAACGTTTAGGAACATTATCTGTAAAAATTGGATAATTACTGCACAAAAACCCTCGTAAAAAAAGAAATTCCAAATTGATAAGGTTGAGAATTTAATCATATTTTATTTTTGCTATGTTAAACATACACGCAAAATAGTATCAAAATAAAATAATTTCGTATTTCTACGTCACATAGTATAATACAGAAACAGCTTAACAGTTAAGCGATTAGCTTTCTAAAACCGAAAAAACGACAAAACCGGTCAAAAATCCAACAAAAATCCAACCTCCCCACAAAGACTTCCTTCCAACTGATCAAACAGAAAACGTTTTATACGTCTTTTGTGTGAGTTAATTCGGCATATTTGCCAGCTATTGTGTGACTTTTTCTAGTTTGCTCAATTCAAAATACGACTTCGTGGATACTATTGTGATGCACAGTCGCCATTCAAGAAAGTTTGTTGACCACAGAGGAGGAAACACCAGAAGTCGAGTATAAAAACTGTTTAAAGAATGAAAAAAACGCTGGAATAAGTTGGGGATTCATATTAAGTCCCATTATATTTCAGAAAATCATACTTCTGACGAAAATTTTAAAATCCTACATAATGAATTTAATCTATTTTTTTAGACGTACATTCCGGTTATGATGAATAGCATGCCTGCTGGATTTTCTGTCAAGGAATTATTCCACTACGGACAAGAAATCAAATCAGGTTTCCCAAACTCATAAAATATGTACTTTTTTATCCTAATTCAAATTTGTTTTAGGTTATTTCAGGCAATATGACTATGGCACTTTACAAAATTTTATAAAATACGGTAGTGCAACACCACCATCTTACGATGTGAAGAAAATTATTTGCCCGGTTGCGTCCTATTATGGAAAAAATGATTTCTTTGCTGCAATTTCAGTAAGTTTATTTCATTAAATGCAAAATAAAATTATTTATTAGGGTCTCGACTTAATTCTCGGCCTTTTTTTACATTTATTTTTAAAAAATACAATATAAACTTAATCTAAATGTTACATCTAATATTTTCACGGATGATAGATAATGTTTCTAAGTCATTCCGAGTGTCGATCCGTTGATTCTGTGAAGAGTCACGACGTTTCGCCAAAATCTCATTTGGCATTTTCAAGTGTTGTCCGCTTCGACTGAAGAGTCCAACTGACGTGCACAGGTCGTTGCGCACGATCTTATAGCCGGACGGCGAAAGCGCAGATTGTATCGGGGTAGTTCCGACTGATACTACCAGATGCACGAAGCGAGAAACTACCAAAAATTTTCACAGCCCTTAGACAAAATGGATATTCATAAAATCGTATCAGGAAAGCACTGTTACCGTCAGGAAACCCAAACACGAAGAACAATAGAGAATCATGAACCAAATGCACCAAAAGTCCTACTACCATAAGTAAAAGGAATCGCTGTTAGAATAGGCAGACCACTAAGGAAACATAAGATCAGAACAGGCTACAAGCCGCACAAAACTGTCGCAAATATCCTAAAAAACCTCAAAGACAAAATTACACTGGAAAATCATGAGGTGTATAATGTTATATATGTTCCGACTGCAACAGAACATACACGAGAAACAAACAGACGAATCTCGACAAGAATACAAGGACATAAAAACAAACAAACCACTTCCGCTCTGTTCCAGGACCATCTACAAACAGGACATAAAATCAGTTTTGAAGGAGCCATAGAAATAGTGAATATAGAAAGCTACATGGTCCGAACAATCAGAGAAGCCCTTGAAATAGAAGGAAGAGGTGAGCTAAATATGCGAAACAACGGTCGCAACATTCCAAAAGTATGGAAATCCGGTCTGAAAAAAGAAGAAACGCAACGTTGCGGCTGCGAGGAGGAAAAATCAATAATCGGACCCCCGACAGCATTGCCGAGCGCCGCGAATAGTCCCGAACGCAGTCGCCGGCCGGCTATAAGACCCAGCGCAACGATCAGTGCAAGTCAGTTGAACTCTTCAGTCGAAGCGGACAACAATTGAAAATGCCAAATAAAATTTTGGCGAAACGTCGTGACTCTACAGAATCAACATATCGACACTCGGAATGATTTGGAAACATTATCTACCCTCTATGAGAGAGAATGAACGGATCGACACCGAAATGATTTAGAAACATCCCATATTTTTGCCGACCTCCTGTCGAATGGCATATATATGTAGTGCTGGATTTTCTTGGACTGCGTCCAATGACACAACAGTAGCTGAGTGTCATCATACACCCAACTGTTACAATCTCATGTGGAACCCACGACAACCTGCGTCTCCGCCTAAATGAACATTTTTGTTGGCTGTTTGACCGGAAACGATGGAAACATATGCCATCCAGTTGAAGAGATAGGTGGTCCTCGTTAACCATAAACAGTATTATATTCTTCTTTCAATGTCACCAGCATCAAGTGTTTGAAGAAATTTGGTTTAAAAGATTTCCTGTTATTTTTCTTCAAGCATAACCAGATGCTTTTCGGAATATTTAAAGTTCTAGTAGCATCTCTAACGCTTGAGTGTGGATTCTCATTAAAATAATCAAAAACTAATTAAGTTACTCGAAATTCACGAGAACGATGCTGATTAGGCTGAGGAGGTTATTAACAGATGTATTTTGAATAAAAATAAATAATTTTGACAATATAACTAATTTTTGTTATTTTAATTTTTTAAAAGTTACGATTTTGACGATTTTTTAGGATGTAGAAAAACTTCTTCACGAGCTTCCTAACAAAGCTGTGTCACACTTAATGGATTATGAGTTCTTTAACCATCTGGATTTTGTGTTTTCCAACGATATGAAAAAAATGGTATTCGACATAATTATAGATGTGGTTAAAAAATATAATCCACTAACTTAAAACATGTATTCGTCATATAAAGATTGTTATTAATTGTTAAGAATCTTACATCAACTACAACTTTAACAAGTAAAACAGAAATCTCTTATAAAATGAAAAAAAAATGTATTTTCAAATTTATAATGCAACTAAGAGTAACCAAATATAAACGAGTCGACGTTCGTTAAATAAAACTAAATCAACACAGCTTTAATTATCTCCTGATGATGATGACTTAGTTAGTGAAGCGCGCGTCAAACGAAATATATTTATGATTTGGTTATAATGTTTTTAATAAATATATTTAGGTTTTGATATAAAGTTTCCTATCTTACAATTAAATATTTTAAATATAAATACAAATATTACTTGTAGAAATGGTATTATTTTTTATTTGCCTTTAAATTTTACCTTCTTCTTATCGTACCCATCTTCAAATAAAGGTTGAGGATCACCATGACAGCCTCCACACCTTCTACAACTGCTCTAAATAACTAGTTCGATGTACAATCGAACCATTCTCTCAAAATTTGCAACCATAACATGTAACATTTCCCCTCTATCTCCCTGCAGAATCAATCTCAATAGTTCAAAATGTTTTCCTCTCATTACGTTCCCGAATTATTGCAATTTGCATGTCTTTATGGGTATTCTTAGTCTTTTTTGATGAATATTCTACGTAGGACCTCGTTATTTATGATTTCCTTTGTCAAAGATATTCTATATCCAAGATAAATTTTTAAAGATCTCATATTATTAGATATTATGTCCCAAATTACCCTACATTCCCCAGATGAACGATTTTACACTGACTTCCCCTACTTGGCGTAAAATACAATAAAAAAGAAAAAAATTTGGACGAAAAAATTTTACAACATTCTTGCATTGTTATGTGTCATATGATTCAGTTTAACCTTAAATTTTGACCTGTAAACATCCTGTATATTTTACTTCGTTTTACTAGTGTTAGCAGTGTATAAGTGATGTGTCCAGTAACGGTGAACCTGTAGAAGCTTCATTGAAGTTGATATAAGGTAGGCGAACTATTTTAATTTTAGTTAAACTATATGGTAATATTTGAAAGTTTTCTATTTTTTTTTTAATCTAAATTATTTCGAAAAAACAGAGGTGCCATTAAAATTTAGTATGATGCTTCAATGTTATCTATTGATTTTCTTCTTAGAGTGTTTGTATAGTTTAATTTACTAAATAAAAGCTACGTTATAATTTGGAAATAAAATTAAAAAAAAAAGTTAATTATTACTTTACTGGTTTACTTATTTATTTAGCTTACTATTACTACCTTGAGCTGATTTACATTTTAAAATTTGGAATACATAATTTGTTTCGACGACTAAAGTTTACAACACTAACCAAATTTCATAATTTTATTGTTAGCGGTTTTGGAAATATATGCCATCCAGTTGAAGAGATAGGTGGTCCTCGTTAACCATAAACAGTATTCTATTCTTCTTTCAGTGTCACCAGCTTCAAGTGTTTGAAGAAATTTGGTTTAAAAGATTTCCTGTTATTTTTCTTCAAGCATAACCAGATAGTGCTTTTCGGAATATTTAAAGTTCTAGTAGCATCTCTAATGCTTGAGTGTGGATTCTCATTAAAATAATCAAAAACTAATTAAGTTACACAGCTTTAATTATCTCCTGATGATGATAACTTAGGGAAGCGCGCGTCAAACGAAATATATTTGTGATTTGGTTATAATGTTTTTAATAAATATATTTAGGTTTTGATATAAAGTTTCCTATCTTACAATTAAATATTTTAAATATAAATACAAATATTACTTGTAGAAATGGTATTATTTTTTATTTGCCTTTAAATTTTACCTTCTTCTTATCGTACCCATCTTCAAATAAAGGTTGAGGATCACCATGACAGCCTCCACACCTTCTACAACTTCTCTAAATAACTAGTTCGATGTACAATGGAATCATTCTCTCAAAATTTGCAACCATAACATGTAACATTTCCCATCTATCTCCCTGCAGAATCAATCTCAATAGTTCAAAACGTTTTCCTCTCATTACGTTCCCGAATTATTGCAATTTGCATGTCTTTATGGGTATTGTTAGTCTTTTTAGATGAATATTCTACGTAGGACCTCTTTATTTATGATTTCCTTTGTCAAAGATATTCTATATCCAAGATAAATGTTTAAAGATCTCATATTATTAGATATTATGTCCCAAATTACCCTACATTCCCCATTTGAACGATTTTACACTGACTTCCCCTACTTGGCGTAAAATACAATAAAAAAGAAAAAAATTTGGACGAAAAAATTTTACAACATTCTTGCATTGTTATGTGTCATATGATTCAGTTTAACCTTAAATTTTGACCTGTAAACATCCTGTATATTTTACTTCGTTTTACTAGTGTTAGCAGTGTATAAGTGATGTGTCCAGTAACGGTGAACCTGTAGAAGCTTCATTGAAGTTGATATAAGGTAGGCGAACTATTTTAATTTTAGTTAAACTATATGGTAATATTTGAAAGTTTTCTATTTTTTTTTAATCTAAATTATTTCGAAAAAACAGAGGTGCCATTAAAATTTAGTATGATGCTTCAAAGTTATCTATTGATTTTCTTCTTAGAGTGTTTGTATAGTTTAATTTACTAAATAAAAGCTACGTTATAATTTGGAAATAAAATTTAAAAAAAAAAGTTAATTATTACTTTACTGGTTTACTTATTTATTTAGCTTACTATTACTACCTTGAGCTGATTTACATTTTAAAATTTGAAATACATAATTTGTTTCGACGACTAAAGTTTACAACAATAACCAAATTTCATAATTTTATTGTTAGCGGTTTTGGAAATATTACTTAAAAACCGTCTTCAAGATGCCCCATTTGAGATGCCCCATTCGCAAAAATGAATAATTTTCTTTTGTTACAGGTGAGTATTGAAGAGGCCATCTGAGACCACCAGAGATCGGAAATATCGTCAGGCTTTGGATGCTAATGCATCTCAAGCTGTCACTATCAGGGGTGGCTAACGTTCACCCTTGACACAGATTCTACAGGGTTTGGGTGCTAATGCATCTCAGGGCTTCGCCTTCAGGGGTGGCTAACATTCACCCTTGACAGATTCTACAGGGCTTGGTTGCTAACGCATTTGTGGTCGTCGCTATTAAGGTCGCTAACGTTCACCCCTGATACAGATTCTACAGGGTCTTACGATTTAAGTGTATTTTATTTTTAACATTTAAAACAACTATGATAAACAAATAAATCAGAAACTGCTGAATATACTTTGAGAACTTTCTTATGATTTCGATCTATTTAATTTTGATACTATAGAAAAACTATGGGAAACAGTGCCAGTATACGTACGAAAATAAAGTCAAACGAAAGGAATCAAAAATAAAGTGATTAAAAAGAAAAACAATGAGAAAAATACCGTGTTAGCCAAAAATAGATTTACATACTAATCAACCGAATGTTAAACTTCGGTATGCTCTAATGGGAAAGTCCCGCACCCCGGCTATGAAAGCTTTTTCCACTTCCCGAAAAAAAACCCACCTCGATATATCCAGAAACATCTTGACAACCTGATAGAATTCTTATTTAATAAAGGGAAAATACTCGGTTAAGTTCACATGGTTTTTATATTAGAAAACTTTTTGTATAAATAAAACAAAATTGTCTAATTTCCATTTCTACTTTTCACGTCAACATAACGCGTTTCGTTACACGTAGCTTCTTCGGATGGTTGACAAAGAAATTAGAAAATTTATTTTATTTATACAATTTAGTATGAATTTTCATCAAGAATATGCCTTAACCATCCTTAGAAAGCGTTTTTTTAACCAGAAGAGTTTAATGAACGTTTCATATTTAAATAAAAATCCAAGATTAATATCTAAATTTCCACTATATTTAAAACTTGTACGTATGACAATTGTTTCGACACACAGTGTCTTTTTCAAATACACACTAAATTAAACTAACAGTAAGAAAAGCAGTTATTACCTAACCTAATCTAATAAAACCATAAAGGATGATAGTGGGCGTCTCAATATCTAGAGTAATATAAGTTTAACAAGGGTGAACCATTCTGGTCTACCTGATCTCATTAAGTAAAATACCCAAATTTTTTCTTTTATTAATTTCTAGGCTTTCTAAAAAATTTAGTTTTTTAGATTTATTTTCGTTATGCAACATTTTGAAATTATCGTTGAAAGTGTGATTTTCTAACATTAAGTGATTGGCATAATGAGAATTATTCTGTTCTTTAATATAACTTCTTTTATGTTCATTAAGCCTGGTGGAAAAGAATCTTCCTGTTTGTCCAACATAGACTTTTGGACAAGATCCGCACTCAATTAAATAAACTCCTGATTTATTAAGTTTATTTGTTTGACTTTTATTCTTTTTTATTAAGCGTCCAAGACTATGGTTTGTTCTGAATGCAATATTTATATCGCTTGTTTTTGACAAATGTTTAGAAATTAATTTGGTGACTTTTCCTGTATATATAATTGTTTTGTATGCGGT